>OZ023317.1:6708158-6933158 GCA_964007375.1 Ophion obscuratus | reverse complement strand
AATAAAGTAGCAAATTCATAGAAACAGTATTAGGCTTCTCCAGCAAGCCATTGGTACTCCGAGCGAGAATATAACCAATACCGCAAAACGTATCCACGCGCCACAAATATTGCACATTGTCGCTCAGGGTCGGCCAAGTGTATTCCGAAAGACATGGGAATTATTATGCACATTTTGTGATACCTACACATTCATTCGCGAACATTCATTCGCGTATACCGAGATGGTCGTAAAAGAAAATATTTCTCATAGTTTTTCACCATTGAGGATTGTTCACACATGGATAAATATGTACTACACGTGCGAAAGTATGGCATATTTGCTGCTTGCAAATCCAAATACTAATAATTCAAATATCCTTTTTGTTCGTTTGAAAAAGCAATATATTTTACTTTGACACACATTCACACCACGCTTACGAAGATATTTTTTACATTAAATATATCTCTCACACGTTCAAATCAACAAGGTATTCTTATCACATATGTATTTATTGAATTGTCTACAACAAAGAATGCTTGAAACAAACAATAATAAACATTTTAAATAAATAAAATCTTATGTGGCAGTAGTGCAAGGAAACAAAATTATTTCACTTAAACAGATGTTAATGAAGTCAAAGAAATTCTTTGAGCAGTAAGGCGTCCTCCGAAATCCTATTTCGGGTTGTGACATATATTTTTACCGTTATTCCAGTATTGGAAAAAAAAAAGTTTTGCGAACTAAAAAAATAAGTACAATTATACCCAGACCCTCGTATGCTGTCAGAATTCAGAAATAACGTACTTCCGGAAAGGACGGAAAAATGCTACGCATTATCCTTCCAGACAGATATTGGGATTAACCGATGTCACCAATAACATCTTGCATTCGAATGAAAAAATACATCGGCCAAATGTTCATAAATTCCAATGTATGGAGTGTTATGTTAATTGAAAAAATTACCTAAGAAGCAATAATTTGTATATTCATCCAGATCCAAATAAGGGTCGAAATACCAAGTCTGAAGGAGGACTGATTTTTCGTTGGGATAAAACGCTGTGTTGTTCAATATCACAGGCGAAACTAGACCTTGAAGATCATTTTGCGTACTTTCCCACTTGGAAGAGTGACGTTCAACAACCCTTACCTGTTACTTCCGTATAATGCCCCAATAGCGATAGATCAACGATGGAAGAACAAGTCCTCCGTTGCTCCACTCGCTCTACAGTTGACCCCGATGCGAATAAAAGGGTCCGCCGATGCGACGACACCCTTTCCCTTAAACACCACGCGCCCGGCACGCGCCCCACTCACCCCATAAAAAACCCTTCCCTTAAATACCCGCGCGAGTATATACAAGCTGTGAATGCTTGGGTCGACGAGGGACGCTCTTCGTGGCGCAGTCTCATCAATTTCGAATAATTCTTGGACCCGCGTCCATTTTTATTCTCTTTCCCCTTCCATTGCTGTTTCCGATAATATTCTTGATGCGTTATTTCTTTGAACAGAAAAAAAAACCAACCCCTTCGCGCGTTGCGTTTAGCGAATTGATCCGATGGACGTGTGGCAGGACGGATAAGCGGAGGGTCAATTTAAGCATCGTTTACCATCTGGGCAAGGGCGTCATACCTCCCCCGTCGTCCGACTTACTCGTGTTGCAACCCCTGGCGCATATTAACAAATGGCTGCCGACGATACCGGACAGCAATTATATTTGAATCCATCAACTTTTGCACAATAGTTATTAACGCCTGACGTATCGTCGATCACGATCAATCACGCAATTTTTCAACGCGTTCGATTCTCTTCCTTTTTTCCGTCCTTTTATTCCATAATTTTTCTCGCTCCGGGGCGCTCATCCTACGCTCCGGAATCTTTTGTTGGATTTGCGCTGACGAGCCACTTTTTTTTAAGCGCGACAGATTGCCAGGTAGCCCAAGGCTCCGGCGTACACCTCATGACTCGCGAATTTCCCGCGACCGTAGGGACCAAAATCGGAATCGTTTTTTCTTCGCAGCTCCCTTTGGAGCCGGAAATAAAAAGTCAGTCTCCCGACGCTTGGGGGTGAATCTACATTTTGACCTAAATCTGAAAGAACCCGAGGAAAATTCGTACCCGATTTCGGCCCATTTGAGGGTGGATCCGCAGAACGGGCAGCTTTTTGCCGATGCGTTCTTCGAAAATTATTCCGCATCGAAAATATGAAATAGTAACGGTTTGTCTCAATTGCAGACATGCACAAAATAACTGCAGTTTCCTTAAGGGGTCCGGTAACAAAAGCAACTTTTTCGTCGCGATAGATTCGATGTATTTTGTGGAAAACTAGTCTGGGAAATTAACGATTTATGCTTGCTCGTGTTTTTCCAATGGCCGGAGTTTGCAGCTCGCTCTTTTTTCGGTACTCGATGTAAATTGATCAACACTCATCCGGAGTTAACGTTCGGTTCGTTATCATTCTCAATCGCTTTTATAATTCAAACTCTTTTTTTGTAGATACATTTAGGCTGCGCATCTCTAATAAAGATGCCGAAAAGCGTTTGAGTGCCCAAATTCGTTGCCCAAATTCACCAAAGATATGTGAGATACGAAACATTCGTTGCGTTGCAACGATGCAAAATTCAATATCACGATGCATTTACGTAATTAAGAGAGTTTAGCTAAAAACCAAGAAAAAAATATCACTTGGATCAACGAGAGTGTTCATTCATAGCTGGCTAACGAAATATTCAGATGGAACGCTAAAATATTTCATATATTAAAAATATATATGTAGTTGAATAAGTATAAAAATAACACGACAAAAAAGCCAGAGCATCCGTTAGTTCGATGGAGGAAAAAAAAATCTTGCAAGATCTAACATCACATTTTGTTCAATACGTTTTTCAGTACATTCGTTTGCATCCCCAATGACAGATTTCATCAGCCCAGGTCATTATTTTCTTCAGTCTAAATTACCGATGCATCGAAAAATGCCCGCCAACCTGCAACAAATTCCTTCCGAGCAGCTTAATAAATTATCGCGAGCAGGAATTCGGCCCGAACGAAGATACGAGCAGTGTTCAAATATCTCATTCGTATAGTTATTTAACGTTTCTCTCTCTCTCTCTCTCTCTCTCTCTCCCTCCCTCCCCCCCTCTCTCTCTCTCTCTCTCTCTCTCTCGCTTGGCTCGCAAATACAAATGTACGGACATAAGTATTGGTATTATGAATGCAACATCGGGAAAATTCCCTAGAAGGCGATATGGTAAACCGGGTCGATGATACTATTTGTATTAATATTGAGGCGCAACTCCGCAGGAATGATTCCTGGGTCGTGCGATATGGTAAGAGGATCGGCTACGTAGGTGAAACGTGGTTTCCATATGGGTGGTTTTTAAAAATTGATGTTCGGCCGACCAGCCGATACGGTTTGGCCAGGCAAACCAGATTCAGAGGCCGCATCTCGTATTCATGCGGTGAGAGCTGGAAAGAAGCGGCTGAAACACGCACGTCCGTGGATCCACCTACATGGCCCATCCGTGTATATTATTACAATAAGTTGTCCGATGCATTTCTACCGGCTGGCACACGAACTCGCGATGCTATTCGCTTTTTCGTGATTCGCAGGAAATAAAAATATCCTTAACGCTGAAACTTTGATGAATGAAACAACCTTCGATATTTGTCAACAAATGGATAAACATATGAAACAATTATCCGGCGATACGATAGAGAACATTATAAACTATGCTCCGTCCGAATTTCAAGTCAATCGGACAAATACGTTTTGAGACACGACTTGCACCGTTTCGTAAAACACCGTTTCCCAAGATCCCATGAGCATTCTGAACTATCAAAAAAATCGCCTCAACTCGCTCAATGTCTCGCTTTGTTGAACATTAACGTTAAGACCTTGGGCGATCAAACTATGCAATAAAAAAAACTCTTATTCTTTATGTTCAAGCTTATGCAGAGCTCTTAACACAGCCGAAATCAAAAGCTGCGAAAATGTGTGTTTAATATTTTCAAGCATTATAAATTCATCTTTTTTCCGCTTATTTCCGCCCACCCTGTGCAAATACTAAGTTACCCAATATTATTAACGACAATTTTACTATCCATATAATCGACCTGTCACGACATTTGTGTGCGTTTTATCGAAAAAGCGACCTTCGCAAAAATCTCATTCGATATCTGCTATTTTTGGCCATTAAACTTCAAATCGTTCATTTTCGGGCATCAAACTTGAAAATCCAAAGAAACGTGGAATCGATTAATGTTACGTGTATGCTGAAGAAACGCATAGACTTTGATGCTCGTTGAATCGTAGGAATCAGTAGGAGCGAAGGGATGAGGGCAAGCTGTCGGGAAGGGGTTGTGCAATAACCGAGCTGTAGTTTGTGGCTGCCATGGTACTGCAGTGCCAGGCAGCAAACTGACCTTTATGAATACTAACGAGGAATAACCCTAAGGTGATGTTCTGCACCGCAGCGCGGTCACGCGATTCGCGGTTGTCAGAAGGCAGCGAGATATTACCCGCTCGTATCAATTATTTAATGGAACATCCATCATCGCGATATATCTTGGCTCTCGTCAATTTCTACGGGCAACAAAAACACGTTACGTCCACCGTTATATTGGGAATAATCGTTTCCAGTTCCAGGTATTTCAATATCGAAATCACCGATTCACTTATTCCCTTCGAAATGTGATTGCACGTACGTGTTCTGGTTTCTACAAAGGGACTGTGAATACCGAAAACAATAATGGAACATCAATTCCGACGAGGCGGAATTCCAGAAAGGTCACCTCATTCTGTATACATGTGAAATAATACTTTACCATATGACAATTTTTTCGTTACCGCAATACGTATATTTTTATATGTTCATAGGAAATATCTCGTTTCACTTGGAACTTCCCATTACCTGAGGCAACTCACTCTTGACGGACCGATTGAATACGACTTTATGGGGGCCAAGCCACACTCCCTCGTAGCAAGACTGAAAAGTAGAAATTTGCGCTCCACTTGATCTACTCTAACGGGTCTGCATAAGTTTAGGGCGCAAGAACGGGGCATTTTAAATATTTTTCGTCTAATGAGAGTATTGGGATGACGAGGTTGAGATTTTATACACAATTAATTTTGCCAGGTTTGAGCTTTTTTATTGTTGAAAAAGATTTATAAACAATTCGGTTATTGTGGCCGATCTTTTTGCCCAAGTTATAACAAAATCGTTATAACTTGGACAATTTTCGGAATTTTTCCAAAATCTTAGTTGCAAGTTAAGTGTAAGACCCTGTGCAATAATACAATGCAATAAAAAAGCCGATTTGTTTTATTTTCCACCTCATGCCGACCCCTCAAACCATGTTGAAGTATACATAGTTGGTACTTTCGGACCTTCTACTTTTATTATTGTTCCATTATTTGCTGGCAGATTGGAGTTTTCCATTACTAATGTAAATTATAAACAATCGTTCGACTGACTTTCACGGCTCAAGTCCGCGAAGAATAAAATGTAGCCATCGAACAAACAAATTTTTAACGTATTTCAACCCTGCAAACTTCCACATCGTTTCAGCGCTGCCGTTCAGACGATTCCGTATGAATCGATCAATTCCCGTCATATTTTTTCGCAACCCAACTGCCAAAACGAGGTACCTCCTTCCGGTTTTATTTTTCTCGACTCGGGATATATGTAAGTACGTATTCAAAATGCTCAATGCACGTGGACTCGTGCATTTCGGCACGAAGGCATTAAACACGTCGTATAAGGATATTGGCATTGCAAGGGATGGTCCGAGGGGACAGTACAAAAAGAGATAAGAAAACGTACGTCTTCCTGTCCAGCTGTATCCGCTTTACGACACTCCGGAGAATTCTCGGATAGTACATGCAATAATCTATCGATTGGGGCCTGGCGTGTTCCCCTATAAAATATTTTACTATCCGGGATGCAGTATCCATCCGGAGAATGGTAAAGTTTTTTTTGTTGTAATTTACTCAAGCTGTAAAAGCGCTTTTTCTTTTTAACATTTTTTCGACACAATTAGTAAATCTATCACAATTATTACTGGGCTTGTGTGAGCGTGTGTTTTGTTTTATTCAAGTAAATAACATTGTATGCTTACATAAACTAAATGTGTGAACCGCTAACAACTGGGCCTATCAAAATTCGGTCACTTGACTCGAACAATATATTGCTGATATTAAATACAATTTTTTTTCCATTGCAATGAAATATATACTTGACGTAATTTTAAAATTCTACGTATTAAAAAATATACATATATTTCAATGTTAGATGCGTATACTTGAAACACTATTTTCTATGTAACTCAACGTAAATCATAATCACATATCCAGAAAAAATTAACGAACGTAAAAATAGTTGTGTCTGTTATCAGGCCATGAAGGTTGAATATAAAAATATATGTGTGTGTGTATATATATATATATATCGAGGTGTTTCTGAGGAGTTTGCCAGGGTTCTTCTGGGTCACCTTACTTCGGGGTTATCGTGAATGTGCTTGGGTTTGGTTGGATCGTACGGCTTTGTAAATATCGGGAATATCTATTAACTTGTTTGGGTCATTCTGCTTAGGGGATTGACGTGAACTTTTTCGGATTTTTGGGGCCATTCTACTTTTGGATTATAACGAACCTGTTTGCGTTCGTTTCGGTCATACTGCTTTGTGAATATCGCTATTTTGTGTAGGTTTATTTGGGTCTTTCTGCTTTGGGATTGTCGCGAATATGGAAGCAGATCATGATAGCGAAGCCATTCTCAAAGTATTTCATCCAAGGGCCCGATCTATCTACAATCCCGACAGCTTGCAGCGGTATTTGTGTGGTGGAGTGCAGGATCCGGAGGATTAAATATATATATATATATATATATATATATATACATATATATATATATATTCATATATCGAGCTTTTATACGAGGACTTTTCGGGCACGTTTTGAAATGTGAGGATCATGAGCGAGAAGGCCGGAGGTGGGATTATCTGAATACAGTTGTCCTTTCAGGCTGAGTTGTGAGACCCCAGGGGCTAGTAAGTGGTTGTCCACCCCTGGTCCGAGCAAACCCCCTTGCCCCTGGTGACGTATGGCTTTCGTCCTCTCACGAAATCACCGACACATACTTTCATCCCTTATCGCAGCCTCTCATATATATTTTCGTCGTCTCGTTCTTTCCTCGCTCGGATTATTTGAATATCGATCGCGGACGGACGTGCGGCGAGCAAGTTTTGGGGGACATCGACCCTCTTCGGGGGAAACTTAACGAAGCTTCCTCGATCCTCCTCCCTCGCCGCGATACTGCACAATATCCGCTGTACAATGGGATACCAGGAAGAGAAAGCATTTGGTCCGCTGATTGGATGCCCTTAAGCATAATTCTCGACTACGCAGCTCGCAGCGATATTACCGCCCCATTCGCCCGACAAATATTCACCCCCGTTTCTTTCATTCTATCTGGAATATTTCCTCTGTCGGTCCGTGCTTCGTCCTATCCTCTTTGGGTTTGTTTTCGTTCGAGCCCATGCGCCTTGAATTATTTATTCACGGGAAGCTACGGACATATTTGGAAAGTAAATGTAGGTTTGTAAATATCGCGAACCCGTTTTGGTTTGCTTAAGCCATCCTGTTTCGGGGTTGTCGCGAATGTGTTTGGGTTTATAACTTTTCAGTCTCTATTTTGGACCCACCAGCTCATGCTGACGAAATTCGAGATCTTGTCAACATCCACTAACAGCAAAAATATTTGTTAAAACCTGGATGAAATATTCTCTTTTGACGAAATAAAATTTCCGCTTCAATTAAGTGTATAATTTTATTGGAGAATTGGACAAAAAAACGTAGGGTTGGTAGATGAATATCTACAAATATGCAAGCAAAAGGGTACATAACATCGAAAACAAACACACAAATGTTCAAATAAATGCGAATATCTAGATAGAAATCTAGATAGTCTAGATAGAAATATTTTTATTTTTGTTTCTTTTTTTTTTTTTCATTTCTCCTCTCCACCGAACACTATTTTCGTTCGATGCATTATTCACTCGACATTTTTCCCTCTTGGCTTCGATGCGTTTTCCAAGGCGAATTAATGCACCAACGAGGTTGTAAATTTCACGACACGCTAGTACGTTTTCATTCCTATTGAAATTCGATCGAAAGTGGAATAGTTGCTGGTCCCTTGGCGATTTGTGTGAATACAGTTCTCTTCTAAGATCGTTGAAGCCACCACCGGCAGGCGGATAAAAAAGTTATTGCTCGTAGCCGCGGATTCTTTGCAAGTCCGAATGCGAAAATAATGCTGATAAGAGAATTAAAAAAATTTATTGTTTTCTTCTGTTGCAGCGAGCGACGCACTGGGAAGAATCGATAAAGAGCCTGCCTCACCAGATTCCATACAAGGTAAGTTATATTGTTCATAACATCGAGACTTCTGTTCCTCGGGACATTTGAGAGAATCATGAGACTTCTCTTGTGTACGGGAATTCCGCGTTGCCCGTTGAGTATACGCGTTACGAATGTTTTCCAAGGATCGCCCGCTGACGAATTATTTCGAAACCATTCGGGTTGGTCGTATGCGGAAGTTATGAATACAAAGATCGTGCAACAATTTACCCCCCACCCACACTTTCCCTCAATACCTCCTTCCATCAATTTCAGCTCATAAATCGGAAATGATTCACCAAAATAGCAGTCGTGAAATAATTTCAAGTAAAATTATTGCGCTCACCGAATAATTATTAGTTTCGGAGAAACAAGAGAAAAATTATGTTTCATTTGAAAAGATTTTGTTACGCTACTCGAAAGTTGTTACAAGTCAAACATTAATTATCATCGGTGTTTGCGACGCACCGACGATTGAGGGGGATGCATAAGCTTGGAAATGAAGAGAGTCGATTCGGAGATTCATTCGGATGAGAGTATCGGGATTACCAGTTCGGCATTTTACAAAGAATCAATATATACTTTGATAAATTTGAGTTGTTTTTTTTCATTGAAAAATCTTGATGAACCATGAATTTATTATAGTTCAAACAAAATTGCTGTAGGTGGATCTGGCAACTAGAGTCATCGAAAGTGAAAAAGAAGAAAATGTACTTTTAGTATAATAATAACCCTTTCGTATGACCGGATACTTTGCGGAAATTTCTGAAATACGAAAGTGGCAATTTTCGAAAATGGCAACTTTAATTAGTTGTCATTAACCAATGAATAAGTATATCAAATAATCATACGGAATTGGACGAATAAATATTGGGTTACGACTTAAACCATTTCATAAAACATAGTCTCGGGAAAACACAAAAAAGGTTACTATTTTTTCAAAGCTTTCAATATTTGGCATTTTTTACAAAATCTTTTTCACAGATAAAAGTTGGGACCCTAAGCTTTGATCCTACGAAATAGAAAAAAACGTTTTTTTATCAATTTCAAGCTTGTGCCGAGCCTTTGAGACATTCTCCTTTCATGAATATATCGTCAGAAAGTGGTTTCGCACCCCGAATGCATACATAAAAATGACCTCCACAACGCATACCAAGGTCAATGCCATTGAAAGTGGACACCTTTTTAGAATTAACCTACTCAACTTATAGCTTGTATCAAAATTGTGTGCGTACCTGTATTCTTAGTCATTGTACATTGCCCAGTATTATCATTTTTCTAACGGACAGATGTTTTCCGACGATTAAGAATTGGTGAGTATTTTTTATTGCGTTTAATTCTCTCAAATACCTACGACGTATACCGAAACTTTCGAAAATGTATTTTAAATTATTTTTATTAAGTTGCGCATTATCTGCCACGGTTAATAGCGACAGAACTTTCTAAACTTGTTTGAATGCGATGCTTGCATTCTTCATTCGTGCCATATGCGACCAGACGAGCCACGCCATGTTTTTCCAATATTTATGTGAATCCTGGAAAAATGATGGCTCATTTAACAAAACTGTCAAAGAGGGAAAGTTACTGAATTGACAATGCGCGATACAGGCTTATATTTTTAATTGCAGCCATGTAATGAACCGTGAGAGCAAAAGTTATCCGATCTGCCTCGTTTTACAGTCGTAAACTTTGGTCCGGTAACTCTCAATAAAAATGGATTCGGTTACTAGGAAAGGCCATCTATCGGACAAATAAATAAATGTATCTACGATGATGATCAGAATTAGACGATTCTGTAAAAATCCTACACAATTATCTTTTATTGTGTTTCCAGTAGATAATAATTCCTCTTTCAAATGAAACGAGAATTGAATAAAAATTGAAAAAAAGAGAGATAAAACTTGGAGCGTTTACAAACATTGTCAAAGGCATGTCTGAAAATTATTTCAACAGTTTAGCAGAATTTTTCTGGTCGAAAAGCTGTCGATCTGTTCTATTTAAATGGCATTTTGGCGACCCCAAAGCTCGTACAATCCACCTCTAGCAGTTCGTTTTGTGGAGGTTAGAGTACAGGAGTCTAAGCTCCATAGGGGAATGAATAAACAAAAGCGTTCCGCGTAAATTCAAAGTTCAGGTACAAAATGTCACGGAGCAAAAGGTGAAACCGCGCCACTCCGGTCAAGCCTGAAAACGTAAAAATTTCAAAAAAAAGTAATAAATGACTAACTTATGTATAAAAATAATTGCGAAAAAGTTTTTTGCAACGTAATTGCTGTAATATCGGAAACAGGAACACGAAAGTCGTAAGCTTTAGGGAAAAAAATTACTCACAGATGTAAACAATTAGCATTAAGATTGATAGTTTTTTTAAATTATACAATAAATTCTTTTGTACAACATATATGCCGATAATGAAAGACACTAGACGAGTGTTACAAATGTTCATTATACATAGCTACATAGTTCGAAGTTTCTCTAAAAATCATATTCATAATTCATATTCATTTTCACATACCCTTTATACTTGGCAACATACCGATATTCATATAGCATATTTCCGTTTAAAATCGAAAGCAAATAAAGGTCATGTTCTTTATGATCATGCTTTCAAAATTACATGCACATATATATGCCATAGATAAAGCGGTCACTGCTTGGAGTGTCGGCCATGCACAATGCTGCCCAACTCGAAGTACTGCCGGAGCCGAACCCCGACTGTCCACTCACCAGTTCATCAAATTCAAAGAATTTGATGTACTGAAATAATTGAATTTGATGATGAAATAATTAGTTCATCAAATTCAAAGAAAACCGGTGAAATGCCATCTATCGCTGCCGAGGCTGACGCGTCGCAAGTTTTTCCTGCAAGAACTTTTCCACAATGTTACACTTGTGATCGTGCTTTTGGAAATAAGTCATTTCGGAACAATTTCTCTTCCGGAATGAAAGTGCTCATCGGTATTTCTGCGAAGCTGTCTAGCCAAATGGTGAGATCCCCTCAGCTTATAAGGCAATTGTAGGCGCGAGGACGTAACAAGTAAATATAATACGATAGGAGCCGGGATGAACGTAAAAATGCGCCAGCCATACTTTTCGTGGGCAAAAATATATCAATTTGCGTTGAGTTTTTGTGGCTGCACCAGGAATTCCTGGATTCACCGTGCAGCCCATCTCTTTCCTCCCTTTCCTCGCTCGCCACCGTTGCTCCTTCGCTCTCCTAAAATATGTTATGAAGCGAATTATACGGTGAGACAGGCAGTTTGTCATTTGATGGCGAGGCAAAAAAGGTCTTTCTCAAATACAAAAAAAAAAACGCGATGGAAAAGCACGCCGAAAGTGACTGGTTGTGGAGGATACAAAAAAAAACGAAACTACGCGTGTTGGAGACCGAGATAAGTTTGGAGGTACGCACCTCTGGACGCAAGGCGTATTATGGTACTATTAGGCATTAGACGTAGGCAGGGATATACTCATTTCGGTGGGAACAGGACGGAAACTTGAGCCCTCCTCTCAATCTCCGCTCGTAAAACTACTGCTCGTCAGGGGTGACCGCGACCACCGCCAAATCGCAAACGATTATTCGGTGCAATTTAACCAGAAGACTGAAAACGCCTTTGGCCATTTTTCCTCTTTCGGCGGCTATTCTGCTCTCTGTATTGTAATTGGACGGGTCTCGTACCGGGAATTACCGCGCAATGGGCGGCGAGAATTTTCATATCGAGCTCAAAGTTAATTAGGTTACATCGAGATGATAAATATTTATGGGTACGTATTCACGTGGTGACACTGAATTTGGCTGATAAAGTATTCACGACGCTTTTACGATCTAATTGAAGATCATCGACAGTCGAGTTTCATCGCCTTCCATTTTTTTATTTTTCATTGGAGTATTTGATACGTTGGTCGAAGTAGTCGGCCATATCCGGTACCAGGCAGAGTTTGCCTGGGCCAATACTTGGATCGGTGACCGCAGGGGTACGCGTCGGTACATTAAAAGTTAAAAACACATTCTCATTTTGCTCGTTCACCCGTTGGTGTTGTATTACTAGGAATTTTTATTTTGGATCAGCTGAACTGGACTTTTTATTATGCAGCCCAAATTCAAGGGCATGATCTATCTCAATATCGTTTGGAGAAAAATTAACACCTAAGGAAATGATTAAGTCACGAAAAATGTTGATCTCAAATCATAACAGTACGAAAGTAGATAATAACTTTGTATAAAAGCTCTCGAAAACTCAAATTTCTAGAATTTACAGCGATTTTGTTGCCTCAAAATTTCCCCTCCTTGGCACTGTTTGATAAATTCCGAATATTCGTTATCGGCGTTTCTAAAAAACAATCGATTAAAAAACAAAACGGCACTTTGTTATTAATTCGCAAAAATGTCAAACGGGGGTGAAAAAAAATCTTCATCGCATTATTTTTTCGTCGAACCCGCCTTCTTCAAAAGTCAATATCGCACCCTCACGTTTTTCGGTTATAGTGAACGTGTCGGCTCAGCAGAATGACAACGACCTGTCGATAAATATATCCGCGAGTCGGCAATTTTTCGAAGCGTTATTTGCTACGTCCAAGTTCTTTGTTCCTCGGTTCGTCAGGAACTGTCAGCTGATCCGAAAGTGGCAGGTACGACGGGTGTCATCGTCCTTCGACATTTTCGCGATGATTCAGTGCGTCGCTTTTACGAGGGCCACTTGACGCGTACGTGTTTCGCGTTTTCTCGGTTGGTTTTGTAGCTTGCAGGGGGGTTGTATCCTCTCGGTCAGGCCGTCACCATTCGAGACTTTGGGGGTTACGTGGCTCGCTGAGAACACCTGCCTAATGACGACCCCTACGTATGTGCCTTCATTGACGATTCACAGTTGCTGAGGCATTGTCTATTTTGACTATGGCTCCGATTAGAAATAAATACGCCCTGGACTGTGACCTGTGGTCACACTTCAGAAACGTTGCGCGCTTCTCACATTAAGCCAAAATGACCCCAGTCGTTTCCCAACGATCACCCTACGAGATCACTATCGGTCTAATCAGGTCAAAAGAATTCTGGATCATATGCATTGTACCTTCTAGAATATGGAAAATCCACATTAACGTAATAAATAAAGTAATAAAATGCATTTGAATAAACTTCTCAAACGTGAAGATTCCGAAAAAAATTAACTTTTTCCACACTGAGAAAAAAAAACCAATTGGATCAAAAAAATATATTGGTTGATGCAAATAAATGTGCTACTGCGGAGTGCTACCGATATATAAGATTGTTACAATACTATGAAATATTGGAAAATGTGATTGATTTAAGGGGTAAGGCCACCGTAACGGCCCCAAAAAAAAGGTTTTTTCACTAATTTTTTGCTCCCGAAATTGAAGGTATTTGAAAAAAAACTTTTAATGGTGTTATCGGGCATACATTAAACTTTATTATAAAATTTTTTTACAGTAAAAAAAAAACAAAATGGCGGTTCCACAGCTATCTTCCCGGGACATGCTTTGCTTCCAGGGCTCCGCGGCACGCAGCACCACTGGTGCACTTTTGAATCTAGAACAAAAAAAAAACCATTAATCTAGAGGGCTATAGCTAGAGAATGTCGATCGGATTTTAAAAAGTATCAATTTTTGTGGATTTGGCGTGCGTTTGAAAAAAAAAATTGATTTTTGACGAAAAAAACGGCAAGTTTTTTGTTAATAAAAAATCAATAAATAAAGTTCTTGAAAATTCCGATCGACATTCTCAAGATAATGTAAATGTTCACATCTGGTTAAAATTTCAAGTAAAAAAAATGAAAATTGTTCGAGTTATGCTGCGTGCCATTTTGAAAAACCATGTTTCGAGAAAAACGCGTTTAAAGTTTTGCGAATAGTTTTTTATTGGAAAAAATTTAAAAAAGAAGTTAAAAGGATTTAAACTATTTTTAAACTAGAGGGTTTAAACTATTTTTTAAGCCAATAAAAAAAATCGATTTTTCAAAAAATTTACAGTGGCCTTACCCCTTAAATAACATATTATTTTATTTAAAGAAGCTCTTCTGTTCTTTGAATATCTACGTTATCCTTCAGATAAAATTATATTCTATTGAAATCATTCTATATACAATCCGTAGATATATGTATGAAATAATGAAGCGGTTGCTGGGACATTTTTAATTTCTTACAAAAATATAATGAATAGAATTAATTATTTCTTTACTGCATCGAAACGAAAATGCCATGGGATGTATTCTTTGGTATATAGCCACCCATAACTAAGAGCTGGATTTGCTGCTACAAGGACTCCGATGAACTGAGCTAAATCTCGAATCTTACATTTTTTCTTATTCCGGAAGGACGATGCTAATCTTAGAATCAATTCTCGTTTCTTTTGAGTCAGTGAAACTGCCATTTCCTGGGTGTTAAAGATGATGCCCAGGTATTGACATTGGTGGCTTGGTGTTAGTTGGCATTTATTACGATTTAGTATGAACCCCAGTGACTCAAAGATATGACTCGTCCATTCGATATTCTTTAGGCATTCAGCTTCGGACCTCGATATTAGCAGGATGTCATATATACATACCACTGATATAAAACCGTTGGCTCTTAAATACTGGCCTACCAGCTCTAACAGTTTTGTAAACACGTATGGTGCAGTGCACAATCCGAAGGGTCTGCCCTTTGGATGAAGGATGAATTCAAACATTGTTTCCTTATAGCTGAATCGCAAGAATTTTCTGTGTTTTTGCGCGGCCGGGATCAGGAAATATGCGTCTTTCAAATCGATTGGTGCCAGGAACCAATTTTCCGACAACAGTCGGAGGACCGTTCGTCTATCTTCCATCTTAAAGTGACGAGGTGATATAAACCGATTTAATTTACGCAAATCCGAAACGAAATTTAATTTACGATTCAAAATGAATCTTTTTTGTCCCCTGACGATTTATCCGCTAAAAAGTACGACGGTATAAATTGTCCTTCAGATAGTTCGCACGGGGAAATAGCTCCCTTTTCTCGTAATTCACTTATGGCTTTGTCCAGATGGATTTGTTCATGTCGGGACCACTTAGGCTCACTGTGAGCGTTATTTTGGTAAACCTGAGAGGTAAAAGGAATTTCATATCCCGTATCGCATCGAAGAGCGAACCGATCGGACGTAAATTTTACCCACGCTCGCGTAAATTGTTGAAGACGCCCCGTAAGCATTTTCCCCGCATCACTTAGAAGAGTGATCAGCTGCGCCTTGCGATGACTCTCGCCAGCGTTCTCCTGTTTGAGCATCTCAGTTAAACGGAGCCCGATAGCTGCTATCTCAGCACCCAATTGGGTCTGAGCGGTTGCCTGATATGAGCCCTTTCGAGTAGCTGTAACGCTCATAGCTAATTCTACTTCGGGGTTAAGTCCTGGTGCCTTTAGGACTGCACAGTTCTCAGCCGACAGGTACTTTTTTTTATTAGATCCTGTTTAATATCCTTTAATAAGCCCGATTTTATCATTTTCGACCAGATTTCGGCAACCGCTGAATTGATAGCCGGGCCAGGTTGGTCAGTTTTCATCGGATCTAATCCGAGACGAGCGAGGACCGCTTCGTCGAGGACGTCGTCGGTAGATGCCTCGATTTTATCGCCGTCGAGTACAAGCGTCTTGATATTTTCAGCGCTTTGGTTCTTCGAGGTTTTGTCCTTATCGTTCTGCAGGGTTATTGGATGGGCCAGGTTCCCTGGCCCAGTATTCCCTGTGTGAAAGATAGCAAGTTTCAACCTACCCATAAGCACGAAATGACGTTCCTCACTCGAAACGCTCACCGTCCTTGCCAGTAGGGAGACCAGGAGGTGACACGCCTCGCGGGCTATGTTCGCTCTCGTCAAGGTCATGCCGAATACGTTTTGGAGTTCCGACACCCTCGATGCTCATACTCCGGGAGTTTGAGTTTTGTCTCCAGTCCGGTCTGGCGCGACCACGATGTGACAGGGCTCTCGGGCTACGCTCACCATCGTCATAGTCGTAACTGTGCCTTGAGGAACTCGCTCGAGATCTGCTACGAGATGTACGATGTCTTCTAGACGTCCGATTTTCTTTTTCGGATTCCGAAGAACTCGGTCGCTCGCGACGGTGGCTTCGTTTCTCTGGCGGCGAGATACCGCGCGTTTTGACCTCATTTTTCAATAGATGATATAATTTCTCCAGGGTATCCTTCCCGCCGATCCGACTCCTTTTCTTTTTCTTGCCTTTTCCCGACATAATCTATATTTGATATAATACAAATTTTAGACTGATGAAATTGAACGTGTGACGTTAGTCGCACAGAAAAGCGTAATGGCGAAGATCCGCATAGGTGGGGGGCCGCCTAGATGCGATATTGGTTTTTTTAATTCAAGTGTGGCAATAGGTAGTACAACTAGCGTGACTACGTGTTGATATAGAGAACGAGACAGCGAAATACAATTATATTCTATTGAAATCTTTATATATACAATCCGTAGATGTATGGATGAAATAATTAAGCGGTTGCTACAATATTTTTTATTTCGTACCTAAATATAATCAATAGAATGAATTATTTTTTTATTGCATCGAAACGAATATGCCATGGGATGTAATTTTTTCAATTTCTTTTAAATCTTAAATAAAAAGTGAGCATTACAATGATCATCCACGACAATAGTGGAGAGAATATCAGATATCCAATGGAATATCCATGGAGAGAATATCAGACATTCAACTGAGAAGAACAGCTACTACACTTTGATCTTAGCCACAGGCCAAGAAGCTCGTTAGAGTTTCTCCGGCCAAGAAGCTCTTTAGAGTTTCTCCGGCTTTTAAGTAGATTTTCGGTTCGCGCAACGCTTACGAGAAACGAGCGCGCGTGCGGCTTCTAGCGGTTGCTCCGAGAACTACGGGTTTCCTCATACCTATAATTTCGATGGCGCTCGCCCATGATTTGGTTCCATTTTTTCAACATAATGGGCAAGAAACAAATTTTATTTTCGCATCATTTTTCAACCAATTCAGACATTTGCTTAATATTTTTCAATCAAAATAAAATATTGATATTTAAACGAATAATGTACTTGGAAATTAATATCGAATATGATGAAAAAAATAAAATAACATATTTACTCAATAGAAATTTTATCTAAATCAAACGAGCGAAATTCAATTTCTCTTGTGTACTCGAATCAACAATATTTATGTTATATTATTTATAGATTATTATTTATAGATTATTTATTTATAGATTATTTACACCAACAATTTTACAATTGAATCAACGAAATTTCATTCAACAACACCAATGATATTGGATCAACGATTTTTTTTTCGCAGTGCATTCAAAATCATATCTATTTCATTTTTCAATATTGGTCTGTAAAATGTATGGCTGATACTCTTGAGATATGGTACTTTTGGAGAAAAAGTTATCTCATGGTGGGCGTTTTCAAAAAGGTATTTATTCGGAAATCTGGAAAGAGCCATCGACAGACGGACACTGTAATTAAAGAACGGTTACTGCCTACGCACAAAGGGAACTTTATACCTTCGGCGTCACCCTTAAGAGAGCAGAAAAATCGGCATACAGCGGTTCGATAAACAACAGATCGAAAAGCAACATTTTTCAAGGCGGGTAAACTGAATCAAAAAGAATAACGCAGTTTCCCGTTCTCTAGACGTGAGATCTGCCTAAGTTCGAATCGCGTGCGTACGGAAATACAAAAATATACAGTGTGGTCGCCAGAGGCAATAAAGAGAAGAGGTGATTCTTCCGAGGGGTTCGAAACGAGTGAGAAACGACCAACTAAAAATGCCGGGCAGAGGGGAAGGGGACGGAGTGGAAAGTGGAGAGAGGGGCATTGTGAGGCTGTGTTTTACTTTATAGCATTTAGCCCCGCTGTTTGTCTTATTGCTATTAGCCTTCGTCAATTAGTAATTTTATTTTAATGTGGATTCCATGAATCAGTCGGTGCCCGGCACTTTCCTTTCTCTCTCTCTCTCTCTCTCTCTCTCTCTCTCTCTCTCTCTCTCTCTCTCTCTCTCTCTCTCTCTCTCTCTCTCTCTCTCTCTCTCTCTCTTTCGTCCGTCGGAGTGACTGAAATGGCGCGTACCTTTGAAGAATCTATCTCCCTTCTTTAACGAAAGAGAAAGGCCACCGTCGAGCTCACTTTGCTTCAACTTCCATCCTCTCCCTTCGCGAGGAGCGGAGAGACAGAGAGAGAGAGAGAGACAGGCAGAGAAATTGTAGAGAGTGAGAGGTGACCGACTGTCGAGTTTTGAGGCGGGAGTGCGAGAAAATAAAAGAGAACCGAACCAAGATACAAAAGCACAGGAGAGCGAAAGAGAGCAAAAATGCGAGAGAGAGAGAGAGAGAGAGAGAGAGAGAGAGAACGGAGGGATGAAAGACAGGATGAGGACGACCGGGAGTACAGGGCGAGAGGGAGGGGGGGGGGGCATGTCATTAGGCGTCATTAATACGACGGACCTCTGTAATTTGACACACTTCCGATCGACTAGTGCCACTATCTCCACCCCCTCGCACACACTTTTCCCTCGCCGTAAATATACCGAATGCCAAGGTACATCGTCAAAATCGTTCGCGTCTCACTGATCCCCTCTTTCCCTCTGAATTATCTTACAGCCTTTCCTCAATGGAAAATACACTTTATTATATTCTACTTTGTTTTTTATCGCGACGATTGTCGATATTGCAAGTCCCCAAAAATCGCCCAAGTTTCCAAAATCTGGCAGAAAGATGATGCGGGTTAGTTTTATTTGGACCACCGATTATAACAGTAAAACTTGATTGATTGACAATTTATTTCCATCCACCATGTCCATCCTGATCAAATGAAGCTAGAGCACCTCAGAAGCCAAAAAATATTGTTCGTTCCGATCCCTCAATTAGAAAGAAATATTGTATAAACCCATGATAAGAAAACTGGTTCGAATGATTTTTCTTTCTTCTTCAAGTCCAATGTGGAGACATTTAAAAGATTTACTTCATTTGTTATCTCTAAATGAAAAATGATGTAACAGAAATCGAAAAGGTTGCACGTACGAACTCTCATTTAAGGTCGTATTCTAGTGTGAACACCCATTTACAAAGTGATTTAATTATTTATTTTACTTACAACTGAAAATTAAATTTCAAGAAAAGGCTACATCTAGAGTGTTAGTATTTCTCAATTATGTTTATACATGTTTGAAGCAACATCTTACATTTTTTTTAAGTATTTTATTCAAAAATGTTTAAATTGTATGCGATTTTCTCAAAATAACATTTTTCTAATGTGGCGTGCATTCTTTTCGGACACTAATGGGCCGATCGACTCGCAGCTTTGCACACATGTAAAGTACCTGTCGATCTATCGTTTGGCTCTCCAACTTTTTTTTATTACATTATAATCACTTTTTTCCGGGCGGCGATAAGTGAACATTTTATTGTGAATAGTACTTTTTTTTCAACGCCACCATTACGGAAGCTTTCAGTGGAATTTTTTATTCGAGGACCGAACGGTAACTCGACACATCCTACTCTACATGTGGGAAAAATGTCAAATCGATCAATCCAGTAATTTCTGAGAAAAATATACGCCTGACGATAACAAATTTTTGCGACGTGACCTGCGCAACATCACGTACCTACAATTTCACATCAAATGCTTCGAACAAATTTAAGATGTTACTTTAAACATGTATAAATATAAGTGTGAAATACTAACAATGTAGATTTGACCGTTTCTCTAAATTCGGTTTCCAAAAAATCACCTTGAAAATGGGTATTGACACTAGAATACGGCCTTATGGTAGAATATGCGCGACAGTGATATTGAACAGCAAATACATGGTCAAGTTTTCAAATGAGCAATAATTTTGAAAAAGCCATGAAATTACCTACTTCCGAACTCCATGGGTAGACTATCTTACTATTCAAAAGTTGAAAAAACGGCATGGTATATGAATTGACAATGAATTCTAGAGCGCTCTCCTTGTCTGTGGTAGCAAGCTTTTAGCGGGGCTTGCTCGAGGGATATTCCAACACTTGGAAAGTTTGCGTATACACATGCTCGTACACTTACATCCAAACATACGGTCTGTATATGTGGCAACATCGCGGGGAACACAATCAATCCCTTACCCTTACCATAATTATTACCTACCGTTCTTGACAGTGCAGTTCTTGCAACTCGTGCAGTCTACAAATCAAAGATTCGGTCAACTGGAAATCGGCTGCACTATAAAGGACAATTTGTGAAGACCAAAGATTTAAATTTAAAAAAACAGTCCATGGAACGCGCATCGTTCTTTATGGTTAAAAGTGATCGTTTTTGTTCATAATAACCATAAAACATCGGTCTATCATTCCACAGTTTTTTTGTATGAGCTTCTGTCTAGTCATTTCGTCATTATCAACAGAAATATAATGTTCTCTGCGACTTGTTCTCTGCAGCACGTGTGAGAAATATCTCGATAACGGGATGGTCAACGAATTGAAATTTCACAAACAGGATACCCTGGCTAACAATGAGGTTTAAGTATTGGTCGTTGACATGCAACGAAGGTTAATATTTCTGCATTACGTAATTTCTTTTGATAGATTTTGCCTACAAAAATCCTTCAACCTTTTTTTAAAGACATTCATTTGGCGATCTACAATGTAAATCTATAAAGAGTATCTTCTATAATGATAAAAATAAGGAAAAAAGAGCTTTCGGTGCGTTTCAACGATGCAAACTTCAGCACCATGGCCAACATTAGTACAAAATTACAAAACTACTGTCTCACGCCATTTTTTGCATGACCCAACTCAAATAAATCACCGTTGCAATATCACAGCGACGATTTGTTTTGTAACAGAAAAGGGACGGCAAACCTGTTAGAATCGGAAACCGATTTGCGGGGGGAGTTCAGGTATTCTTTTGTCGCTGATTTCCTGTGAAATTTCCCTAAAGTTTCTCTCTGTCTTCTCCTTCCTCTTTCCTCGCTCTTTGCCTTTCAGTATACAATGCGTACGGGGAATGCCAAGCTTAATCGACTGATCCGACACGCTGAGCAGCCGCGATACGGTCCAAAGATTTTCAAATTCTTATTGAAACCTCCGCAAACTCCACTCCTAGTTTTCTTGGGCATTGCTCTTTCGGTAACCATTATTCAATAAATAGCGTTTTCAACAAAAGGTTCGAGGGAGTTTTTTTTAATTCGACGATATTCCGAAAAGTTCTGCATCGAAGTTTCCGAGCCGTTACCAACCAGGAGTCACCATGAAATTGTAAGCCATACAACAAAGACCAATCCACTTCTGGGTGCATGTATAAAAATGTTTTTTATCGATAGATGGTTATTGAAAATACGGATGATTTTTGCAGAAAACTGATTCCCATTGTAAACCGACGAGTTTTATTGACGGTTAAAATTCAGGTGTGTATGAAAAAATATCTCGTAAATTATCCTGGTAAGAATAAAAAAATTATTGAATCAAATGTTTTTTCGAGCATAAATAACCAAGTATAAGTCAACGATAAGATCAACGACGAGATGCAGCTAATGAATTGATATCAGTGGCAAGGTTCTCTAAATATTTTCCGGGATTTTCTGTTTCTTCAAAGTGAAAATTGGTGAGACAAGGACTTTTCATAAAATAACTGTACGTTATAATCGTAAATTCCTCTATACGGGGTCTTCCCCCTTATTACATTTAAAACAGTCAAAGAGACGAAAACCCAGCCATTTTTAACATAGAATAAAAATTTTTGATTGAAGGTCGATGGTTGCATACTGAAAGTAACCCTAATGAAATGTCGCCCCTCAACACGTCCGAACTCTAAGAAATAGGGGTTGATAACTTAACCCTCCGTCTGTACACTTAAATTTTGGGACACTATCTTTATAGTGGGTCGTAAAAGTCCTGCTAATGTTTTTTTCTAAGAAAAAAACGTCAAAAAAATCTGAAGAAATTCTGAATTACTTTTACAACATTTCTTTCCACGCTCCAATCATTTATTTACCCATTTATTGTAAATAATTTTTTTACAACAATAAATGTAACCGAAAATTGAGGAAAAATCGATTTTCATTTAAAAAATCATAACTAAAACAAATTTTCATGTAAAAATAAAATTCTTTAGAGGTTGTATAGCTGAATACATGTACCATTAGGGAAAAATACAGTGAATGCGCTACTTTCAAAAAGTATATTTATTTTGACTACCGAAAAGGTCGCTATTTTAATATAAAAAAATCAATGAAAATAATGTTTTTCCGTTTATATTTAGTTTTTTTCATTACAAATCCAAATGTTTTTTATTACATAATCATAGTAATGAAGTAAATAAAAGTAATTAAGTGAATAAAATGAAAAAAGATGCAGTATTATTGCGAGAAATTTTTGTTCGCGCACTGGTTACACAAAGACGTGCGATGTTCATCGCACACGGGCACACCACACAGCGCACAGCAAAACATTGTTTTCTTATCGTCTGTGTAAGGACATATTGAGCACTTTTTGCATTTCTCCATTTTAGTTTTGCGCAGTTTGTTAATTACTTATTTTAAATAGAGAATTTCGATAAAAATATGTCGCTTTTGAATTAGTCTAATACATATACATGCGATAAAAATCATTTCAGGAAGGTTAAAATTATTACGGAAGTCGAAAAAGAGCATAAATTTAATTTTACTTACTTACACGAGATGCCGTTGCCGTCTGTGCACTGGGTCTTCTACGGCACGCTCGAGACTTTCACTTTCTGCTTTTCAGACACAAAATGATCGATCGTGGCGCCCCTGTGGCCCTGTGACTTACCCCCACTACCTAGTTTTTTTACGGACGGGACCTGACTGCCCTCTTTCCAAAATCCAGAGATATTCGACTTGAAAATTTGGCTTGTGCCTTCAAAGACCCAGTGTACAGATGGAGGGTTAAAAATTGCCGTATTTCAATAATTACTAGCCCGATCAAAAAATGTTTCAAACGAAAGTTCGCTCGCACACGTGCATCAACTACGAATTTTCGAACGTTTTTGTGCCGCTATTTTCAATGATAGGGGGTTGGACGTCAGATAAATTTATACGAATTTTTTTATTCCAAGCAACTTTTGTGTGAAAGTTTTTTTAATCGGGCTATTAATAGTCGAGATACGGCGATTTTTAAGTTTTCAACCCTTATTTCTTAGGGTCGGGGGGAGTTGAGGGGCAACATTTTATTGGGGCTACTTTCCGTATGCAACCATCTACCTTCAGTCAAAAATGCATATTCTACGCTAAAAAGTGCTGGGTTTTCGTCTATTTTACTGGACTAAGTCCCCACTGCATTCCACTAGTCATCCCCACCTTGCGGCCGCAGCCGACTTCCGCCTCTGTATCACATTCACCGAGACATTTCTGCCATGGGGATAGGGAAACTGCGGAAAACCTATACCTATACCAATACAGCCGGTCCCAGGTTCGCTTCCGAGTTTCTCGGAGCTAGTCGCGCTTCGTCGAGAAATAAATCACGGTCTACGGTCATACACACATGACACCCACGTACCGGCCCGTGTGCGTGACATCCGTATAGAACTGGCGCTACGCCATGCTCGTATTTATTTTTCTCCGAGACTACGAGACTGGGATTCGAACCCGCAACGTCACGAAGTGCTGGTTCAGAAACAGGCACGCTAACCACTAGACCAGCACACCGGTTTTGTAAGTTATAATTATATTCATTAATATAATCATCACAAATAATCATTCTTTATATATATTGACAAAAAAATACAATAAAATTATTTTTCACTAGGAATAATTTATAATTATCAAAAAAATCATGGACAGTTTATTATCCTAAGATAATTATCTTTATTTATAACTTTATCAATACAATCATTATTTGACCAAAATAATTATATCAATCTAGTCATAATTATTTTAATCACTAAGCATAATCTTTAAGGCTCTTTAAGCAAGGATATTTAACTATGATTGAATTGATACAATAATTATTTTAACGAAATTAATTATGTAAATTCAATTATAATTAAGATAACCATATTTATTTTATTTCATAAGGACCGTCGAGACAGTTCGTTTTCATAAGACAACTATAATTTTCTTATAAAAATAAAGCTTTTTACCAACTCTCGTGAATGAAAAAAAAACTTCATCAGCATGAGAATTTAATAAAATATTATAAAATAATAAACTATTGTAAATAATTACCTCAAAATAAAACGAAAAACCGAATTATCTAGTAATTGAAAGAGGAGGCAAATTTAAAAAAAACCAAGTCACCGTTCCATTTAACAATTAAAACAAATAAATGTGAAAGCCCAAAAATCAAATTAAAAATTGGATATGCCTCAGAAAACGCCATACACTGAAAATCGCTTGGACGAAAAAGACTTTGTTATTCAAATTTATCGACTATCCGCAAAGACCCCACGACCGAACTCAACGAAATCTCATGCGGGGTGTGAATACTCAGAGTGGCGCGGTCACCCTCTTTTGCACGCCCTCGACTTTCCAGTAGAGCAGACACGATAGCTCGATCAAACTAAATGTATATGCCACATTCCTCGACCGTTTTACTCAGTCCAATGAATTTTCTCGCATACAGAAAAACATATCCAAATCTGACACTATGGCTCATAGTGGCTCTTGAGTGCTCTGCGATGGATTCGCATATTGGATTTTTCGGGATTTCCAAATTTATATTTAGAGAGTTTCATTGATCTGCCTCTCTCTCTTTCTCTCTCTCTCTCTCTCTCTCTCTCTCTCTCTGTCGATCCAAGGGCGTTTTATCCCTGTACTTGAATTCAGAAACACGTTCGAATTTCGAATCATGAGAAATAGTCAATGTTGATTCTATGAAAAAATCTTTAATTTATTGATGCTTGCTATCTTGCAAATATAATAACGTAAACTTTATTTTTAACTCTCCTATTTGATATGGAATATTAAATAATAAGTAATTTGATTCTCATTCAATATTGAGAACATGGAAATAAAAATAAAAAACTTATAAAGTAATGAGTAATTTTATTCTTATTGAATAATAGGAATATGTCATTTTCATTTAATAATACGAATCACAAAGTGATATTTAATTTAAATTATCTTTATTGTTGTTGAAGCTGGTATCACTTGAGGTTCAGGAAGAGCATCTCAAGGACTTTCTAACGACACCTCGATCGGCCTCCTAGCTTCACACGTTCGCGAGATAAACTGCCCGCAAGAGTACCTATGCGTACCCTTATATTTTCCTCTCTCCCCTACGCGCCCGTCACAACGAAAGATTGCATCACCCATTCCAAAGATCTTGTTCGATACAATGTTACGGATGTAACCTTTCTGAATTTACCCGGTTCGTTGCGATCGGATCATTATTCGCCGAGTTTTCGCGTCCTGAAGATCGACATACTTTCTCTTAAGGAAGTTGCAGCGTTAACCACAATCCAAGATAAATGTTTAAAAATATATGTTATTGTCAAAATACCAGACTTAAAAAATAGTTTGATGTATGTAATTTTATATGCAGTTAGATGGGCAAGATGTTCTCACTACGGGTGATGGCATTTTTTTGGCCGTTTGGCACCAAGTTAAACGATTTATAACAACGGATTAAAGCGAATTAAACTTTTGTAAATGTTTCGAAAAAAATCCATCTCGTGACATAAAGATAAATAGACATAATTATAAGTGACTCAAAATTTCATTCTGAGTTGTATAAAATATTCACTGAAGCAGTTTTTTCATAATAATCATCGACAATGTTATACTCTTTCAAGTTGATAGTGACACAAACGTTCTTCTTATTCACGTTATAAAAACGAATAATCTTGCCCGCCGATTATATATTTTATGAAAAATTAGAATCTACAGAATCAATCTATACGTCGAATGCATGTTTGAGGTTCATTGAAAAAAAAATTGTAAAACGCCATTTAACTCGACGGGACCGCTCCAACCTCCTTATCATGGTCTTACATACAGGTCTGGAAACGACCGTGGTGGGGGTAGGCACTGTTAACGAACCCACGTTTGTTTCCAATTTTCGCCACTACGTGGCATTGCTATCGGCGTGTACGTGTGCGACAAGGACAGAGCAGCTTCCGTCCGTCTCTCTCACTGGTCTCGATGAACCGAAATGCACATCACCTTTTTCGCGGGGGGCGAAGGGGGAATAGAGGTAGATGAGAAAGAATTGTGGAATAAGGACGGGGGATTGTGGAAGAGAATAGAAGTGGGGCTTGTAAAAAGAGGAAGATCCTGTACGGCTGGAAGAAGAACAATATAAAATTTAAAAAATAAATAAAAATACTTACCTTTTTCGAGTGAAATGGATTTTTATTCGAATTTTATTCCGAGTTTCTTTCGATGACGAAAGGAAAAAAATATGCAACACATGGAATGTTGAATATACAAATACCTTTATTGGTTCGTCATTTTAGAAAGCCCTGAAACAACGGTGCACCTTCGCCAGCTTTATGAATATTTTTCAAACTACAAATGCTCGTTGACGCGAACAGAGGTTATTGAGAACGTTGTAATAAAAAATGGAGTAATAAATGGCACGGGACACGGTCTAAGATGAGGCAAGGGGCGAAGGGAGAGATCACAGAAGACCGTGGGTGGGAGGTACTCGCCGACAGTAGCGACGGCGATGGCCGCGAGCGGAATGAAAAGTGAAGCTCGTAACGCTGCCTCACGACTCCAATGAAATCTGGCTTCATTTCCAGACCTGTATGTAAGACCGTGCTCCTTATTAACGAAAACAAACTAGCATCACGTTCCCGTTAAAATGACATATCCACATGTGTAACACATAGAGGCAATATCCACCATCACCGTTTGAATGAAACGCCTATCTTTTCCAATTTGCCAAACGTACCAAAGCCCCGAATTGGGACTCCCGCAATCTAACCTTCATAGCCCGCGTTATCACAGCCGCTCACGCGCCCTATCAACTCGCGCGGCGCTAATTTGTACCCGTGCCAGAGCTTCGGATTTCGCGCGGGCTTCCGACCTGCCCTCTACACCACACGCTCCGATGCACACTCACCATTACTCGTAACAGCGCGAGGTCGCTCCCATACGGAGAAAACAAAAATTCTATGGGAGCGATGCGGTGAGATGCGTTGCAAGAGCGTCTTGAGTCGTTGGTTGCGGCTTGCTAATCGTGTAAGAAGAAATGAAAACGAGTAGTGGTGCTTTCCTGGAAGCTCAGAGAGAAAGGGGCCCGTGGAGCAGGTGGGGGGTAAGGCCCGAGATCGTAGTATACGCGAGAAAGAAAGAAGGCCACGTTTATCTACACACACACACACACACGCGCGCGCGCGCGCGCATACACACACACACACACACGCACACACACACACGCACACACACACACATATTATACGTAGAGAATTGGCTAATATGAGGGCCGTCCTTAGAGTTTAACGTCCTAAAAGTCCCCTTTCCGTTTGTACCCTCATTGATATGTATATATACAAGTGGAAAGGTCACTTCAACGACGTTCCACTATGAAGGCGGTCCTCATATTAACCAATTCTCATCGCACCATACATCATGAAAATTCCGAGTTGCCAAAATCACTTTTGAATTATCTTACAATGTTAGTCTAGAGCTCATTTCAAGGTCTAGACTGTCCCCAAAATCAACGGACCGTGAAAAAAGGTTAAGGGCCGTCCTCCACAAAATAACCAGACTTGCGGGTAGTTCACATTACATATATCTATGTATATATACAGACGTATTATATATATATACGCGTAAATATCCGCGGGATATATATACTTATGCGCGTGAGATGGTACCGCGCGTTCCGAGATCTGTGATTTCCTCCGGGCATCATTTCTCGTATTTCTCACGGCTGTGTATAAGTCGAGGAGTGAGTAGGCAGTGGTGAGTTCGGGATTCAATGTCGAATGTGCAACACGACTGCCATTCTGCGTTTCTTATATGCGTTCGCAGTGTCTAGTTGAATTCCGTCTCGTTTCAGGTTGACTCGTCCGGTATATATGACGACGACGATCAGCAAAACAAGAAAGCGGGAGAGAGAGGGGGGGGGGGGGGGGAGCGAGAGCGAGATGGAAAATGGTAAATGGGAGCAGTTATACACCGTACACGTATACTAATAGACGAAAAAAAAGAGGACAGCAAAACTGTTGCATCGCCGATGCACTCGTGTACGTATCACTTTTTACGAAGCATTCTGCTGCACGTAGGAGAACGAGACAGATCGAGCATCTTGAGAACTCGCTTCGTTGTTATAAAGAGTAAAATAATAGCCCCGTTCAACAATTGATGATATTTGTATCTCACGGAGAAGAAAACGAGACTTTGAGATGAAAATCCTGCGGCTCCGCAGGCGGATGAGAAAATTAATTCGATTCGTGGTAAATCGTATATAAGGAGGCTTGCGGATCGGCATAAGATGATCTAGTGGTTCTTGTATACGTTCCCATGGATCGGCGATACTGTGAGCCCTTCTGGAATCGTACCGAAGCTTTGTCGATATCGATTAGGAAGTTTCGAGACTAAAATCGAAATATTCAGATTCGATTGAAATTTGTATCGCCGGGTGAGCAATATATGGTGCATTAAATGTCTAAAAATTAATCAGTTTTACAATATAGTTTCGGACATTTTTAATATTCAAGCTGACCATTTATCCATTTGGTAATACATATGACGCCTCGTAAACACGAGTCATCGGGCTGTAGGAGCTAAAATATTATTGAGATTTAGATGAAAAACTGAGCCAACCGTGATTATAGTGTTGGGAATGCCGTGTGAAAAAATTAACTCGTTTTTATATTTCGTTCACTAATAATAATGGAAAATAGATGTCACTTTGAGCTCAAACGGTATCTTTTCGGGCATTGACGAAACTTGGAGGTTCAACGAGGCAACACCTCGTTTCAATGTTCTTTAAAACGTACATAGTATTACAGCCGACGATGCTATAAAGATCATCAGCCGTTCCAATGACAACACCTGTCGCTGTTGCTAAGTCTATTGTTTTTTTTTTCTCTTGGATGACATTTCAATACCTTTACATTTAATTGCAAAAAATATAGCTATTCATGTAATTTCCTGGCTTGGAAATATTTTTCAACAATTTTATCAGCTGGAAATGGGCCAATAATCATTTCTACATTAAATTTTATTTGTAAGAGATTGGCATCCTGCCGAAAACTCACTGTATTTTTATCTCCAATCTGCAGCCATGGACCGCTTCCGCGACTCCTTAAATCGTTGGGTGTTTCTACTTTTTGGTGATGGTTTCGTGGTTAACAATTCACATATTCCCACATTCATAACAGCCCAAAATATCCCGCGGGCGGACCGAATATTTAAGCTCTTTTTTTAAGCTCTTACTATAAGTGTTATTTTTATGAATTATTTCAGATATTCCATCCGTAGGCCTTTGAGAGTGGGGAGGGGGGAGGAGGAGACGAAATTATAAAAATCGTAGTAGTGAATTCTCAGTGCACCATGCAAAGCGTCCCATGCGACAATTCGAAGGGATGATTGCGTGAACAGATGCATATGGCATTCGGTGCATCTCACAGTACCTTTGCATAGGAATTTTTAGGGTAGTGCAGAGAAAAGAAACCTTTTTTTACTAATTCTAATTGTAATCTTTATTTAAATATATTTTTGTATTATAAATACTTTTTAAATTATCGAATCTATTTTAAATTGATATTCGTAAATTCGATATTCCTTGTAATTTACATGTTGATTCGATAAATACAAAAAACGGAGAAATCTAACGATAAGGAAAGCGAGAAACGCAATGAAGAAGAAATGGCGTTAATGCGTGGAGCGCATACGAAGACGGAGTTTGTACACGAATTGCATACAATTTGTGGAGCATGGTGGCCGTTTCGGCGCCATCATACTTGGTTAAAAGCCTGAGATAGGTGAAGAGAGAATGAGAGCAAGAGAGAGAGAGAGAAAGAGAGATCGCAGTCCCTACAATAGCGGCGACTAGCAATTAGCAATTAAAGCAATAAGACTGCAATTGGTGATTCCATCAATGCCGCTTGGTGTATGGCATTTGTAAGGAGCAGTGTACATAGCGTAGAAGAGTGAGCGTTGTTGGACAGTCGGCTTTTTGCTGGATTCATTCAATCTTCTTCGACGTCCTCGTCAGTCAAGTGGCCCCTCCCCTTCTTGTCATTCTTCCCCATCATCGGCTTCGTTATACCGATCCCCTTAGCGTGTGCCTCGCTCCTACACGACGCTGCAGCAAGAGCGATATGCGCCTTCTCCGTGTATTATTCTTTACTGCTGCCAGATCGGTAAATAAATGGGTTCGCGGTAATGGACCTTTTTCAATATTCGCGATGTTTTTCCACCTTCCTCGCGATTAACGGCTTTTCGTTTTTCACAAACTGGCACATTTTTCTTTCAGGCGTCCCACGATTATGCTTTTTCCGAAATTTTTTTAATCACGCCCTGGTCGAGTGATCGTGATCAGATTGAATTCACGTAGTTGACGGGTCTGCATATAACGTATTGACAAAAAAAAATAGGTCGATTTTCAATATTTATTTCCGATGAGAGTAATGAGATGACGATGTCGGGATTTCATGCACAATTAATACATAAGCCTGCTAAGTTTTTTTTGTCGTTGAAAAATATTGATAAACAATGAAGTTATTATTGCTCAAACAAAGTTCCGCCGTTGATGTATAGCCAATGGGCGTAGGTAGTTCTAGCAAGTAGACTGGTATGGAATGAAAAATAAAAAAATTTAATTCCACTATAATCATGACATTGTCGTATCGCTGGATATTATTTTTCAAATTTTTCAAATTTCGAAAATGCCAAGCTGTAGAATGAAAAGTTCTAATTTCGACCAAAAAACAGCTTCAAAATTTCTTTTATCAATAAATGGATAAACATATTAAAAATGATCCGGTCGTAGAATAAAAAAGCGATAAGGTTCTGAACGGTCCCCCGGTTTTTGCGCGTCGCCAAAACCCCCTTTAGGGGTTGTTTTAAAACATTAAAAAGAAGGTCTATGCAAAATTTCAACTCGATCGGGGGGAGGGGGGGGGGTGTCCGAACCTTACCCGACAAAAAAAAACATTTTGCCATTAAATTCAAGCTCATTCTATGAGAAAGGCAGCACTTTCGGAAAACGTGATAAAAAAGTTTTTCGAGTCGCCGCACGAGCGTGGTACGTGCCTCGCATCGTCGTGGGTGGATGAGAGTGCCTCGACTGGTTGCAAATAGCCCACGCGAAACGATTATACATTAATTAAATAATCAATATTTGCAGATTTTATTACAAAGCGCACGCGCAGCTCGATGCGTATGAGGTATCGAGGCAGCATGCGGACAGGCCACATTTTGATCGTACACCCCATCGAGAGATCGTATATCGCCCAACGGGTACCATATTGTTTGTAAAGATACGATAAATATGGCCGGGGGCAAATATAGACGATAAATTTTCCAACGCCCCCGCTTTCAGCCCGGTCCCGATCTCTATCCCACTTCAAAATTTCTTATGATCTTCTTCGTTGTTCTCTTGTTTCGCACTTCTATATCGCAATGATTTTTTTCTCTTCCCATGATCATTGCCATGGAGCAAGAGAAGCTCGCTAATTTCTTTTGTCAATAGATCAAGAGTATATATTTTTTTAAATGTTAAACGTTGTTGGTTTTGGATTTATTGTTGAATGGCTCTGCGGAAACGATTTTCAACTTTGAGTAGAAGAGTCGTGCTTATCCTTGAAAAGCCAGAACTTCTAAAAAAATGCAACACGAGTTGCATTGTAGAGATAGGGTCATCAGATGGTGATAACGGTTTTTTTAGTAGGTCGAGTTGCTTTAGAAATACGAAAGTCACTTTGGTTTTTGAAAATGGAATGCCGCATTTTTATGTCTCCTATCCGCCAGAAGCTGTTGAATCAAATACAATGACATACAATACAAGGTTATTCAATTTGATTGAAGTCGCTTTTATTTATAAAAGGTGTTCGGAGTTATAAGACGGGTGACTAAATCCGCGATAGAAAGACTACAAGTCACGCGATGGCATATCGCTACGATGCCGACGGTCATCACTTCGAACACCTTTTATAAACGAAAGCAACTTTAATGACCTTGTGTTATAGGTCATTGAGAGAATGAGATTAGATCCAACAGAGTCAAATAACATCTGTTTTCGACCACTCTGAGCGTCTGCATCCTGCGCAACAATCCTCATTGACCCAAAAATCGAAACAAAATGGAACTCCCGTCCCAGACGTCACATTAATCGCCTCAAAATCATTCATCAGGTTGTTGATGGCAATTTTCCTAATCGTTCGTTCTCCGCCCGCATGAAAGAGTTGCGGAAGTCCACGGACATTAACAGCCCCTTAAAACTCCGTCGGTCTTTATTTTAATCAATCAACACCCCGTTCTTGACCGGCACGCAACGTGGTGTGATTCGAGCTGAGCACGAGCGAAATCAGCTATCCTCGCCACCATAAAGGAGTGGAAAAGGTTGTATCACCCGCGAGAACCGGTTAACAATGTCGAGGCGAATAGGGGTGCAACCCTCAAGCTTGTTTTTATACATACGCTGATCGGCGATGGCGTACCGTTAGGGGTGGGACTCGCGAGCTCCGCAACAGGCTGATGACTTGTGAGATATTTGAGAGGAGCCCTTTTCTAATTTACCTCCATCTGATGGTCTCGGCCTCTGGACTCTACGGCACATGAGTTCGCCGAAAGATACTTTGGAATTTACTTTGCTGTATGCTCGTTCCAAAGTTACCATTATTTGGCATTGCATGGCGTTACCACAGTTTGCCCCACATTTTAGGGATTTTAAAGTTTCTTTTGTCTCTAATTGCCAGGCCCCTCAATTCTTCGCTGACTGGATTTTTTCCGTGGTCGTTTAGACATTAGAGATCCAGGCTTACGACTTTGACCTTGGACAATGTTGTGCTGTATTCTATCCCGAGTGACCCTGACCTTGAATCACGAGACGATTACCTTCCTTTCACGCGTTAGAAAGCATCAAGGTACGGAAAAAACAGTAACTTGTTCAGGAATCTTCATCAAAACGGCAGCATATTTATGTCTGAACTTCTAACGTCTTTGCTTACATGCACAAGCTAATTTCAATTGAACACTGCTTAATTTGTATGGAAAGTATTGGAAGTTTGTAGGTCAGCATATTTTCCCACTTGTTTTCAACCGAAACATTGGGATGAAGTCATCGTGTCAATATCTTCGCGTGTTTCGTTGGGTGCTGAACAACTTTTGAAAGAAGAGTGACCGCCGCAAAACTCAATGTCAGGCCCACTAAGGACGATTTTCTTGAGGATAAGGTTCTCGTGGTCTAAAAAAAATTCTCATCGAACTCGATCCTTGCATTATGTGTAAAAACGGCACTGCTATATCTCAAAAGAACTATTCAAAACATTTTGGTCGCGTCGTCAAAACAATGCCGAAAAAATTATCACCAAAACGAAGTTTCCTCTATGAGAAGGCAAAATTACACTCATACTTATAATGTAAATCATTAAGTTCCCGTGAAAAAATTGCCGACGCGTACAGTAAAACCAACGCTCGGGATGGCAATCGGGGCTCAACCGATGGTACCCAACCGTAAGGCCAACGTCCGACCGGTTTTGTTGATCCATGGTTAAATTGAACATTGGCGCATCACCGACAACCAACCTTGGGCCAACATTGGCCTTAAACTGCACAGAACCTTTGCTGGTCCAGCGTCAGCACCAACGCTAGGCTAACGCCGTTTGCCAACTGTAGGACCCATATAACATTTCGGATTTTCTTCAACCGTCGCCCAATACTGGTAATGATCGTTCGCTAGGCGTCAAGTATAGTTGGCACTGTACTGGCCGAGTGCTGGGCCTTTTGTAATTTTTTCATGGGTGCCCGTATCCTATTCCCCTGGAACCAGGTGCGCAAGAATCCAGGCTACATCGATACTAAATAAGCGTCATTGTCTTTAAGACTAAGATACCTCACATGCAAAAGGGCCATGGGATAGTCGCCAGAATTATTCCGGATTTCAATTATTCCGTATCATACACCTGTCCTACCGTTAAAACAAGACAAAATGCCAACCGGAAACACCAACAGAATACCAGAGATTGTGACTGAAAGAAGTCGTACCGAACTTTCCTATTCCCATTCTCCGATAGGCGTTCGCAAGCGAATGACAAAACGATGTGCACATCATTTGTCCGGGATTGTAGGGTGATTCTCAAAATCCTGTTGGACTCGGCAAAAGCGAGAGCCACGTCTGGACATTTCTATATAACCGTAACATTAAGGAGAGCCGAACGTCCCCCAGTCTAGACTGAAATAATTGTGGCAAGGACAGGTAGCTCGGTCATCGATTCGCCCAATGACATGGCAACTTTCAGGCTTTGCCTTTCAGTCCTATCGCAACACGTGCGTTGAGGGCATGTTTTTCCAAGAATAGCACCGGGTTTTCCTCTAAAAATATTGAATATTACGAGTCACCCACGGCGACAGATTCACCCCGAATTATGGATCGAACTTCATGTTAGGAATGCAGCATACCTTTCTCGATTAAGGCAGCAAAGGAGCGTCACCTGAATAGCGAAAATCACTTACTTCTTACAATTTTACGGAAGGATTGACATGGAGGATGAAAGAATTTTAAAGCGAGGCCAGCGACCAAACTCATTAGCATGAAAGACTCCCCTGGTTTTTTTTGCATGCAATCAATTATCGATACACGATAACGATAGCGCTCGTTATTATCATTTATGATGTACCACAATAATTTGCGACATGATTTCGATTTCCTTCAATGATCCGCTATCATAATACGCCAATGATACAGGCGGGGTGGAGAGGGTGAGTTCCTTCAGTGCAAGTTCAAGTGTGTTGTTTTAACACACTTTTACCTTGTGGTAACTTTTACCTTGTGGTACGTTGTAAAACTTTTTACGTTGGTGAAAATTATCTTGTGGTAATTTTTTACACATATCCGACTGCGTAGTTTCGCGATTCGCTTTATGGGATTTATACTCGGACAGGAGTAGGTACGCATGAAGTAATTTAGAACGTTCCAAAACTTACCTTAGTTTTTAATTAAACTTTGCACATTTAACTTTAGGATAATTTACGAAATTAAAACAACCTCCTGAGAGATCAACCTTACAATAACAATTTTTTTTCAAATCACGATTGGTTATCTCTTCCGGAGTATCCCGGTGTGATGGCCATAGGAGTAGAGACGAAATGGCCAATTACCCTGCATTATGCTCCCGGTTTTCTCTTTTATTTTATGTTTTGATTAATATTTTTTCCTTTTGGCCACATCTAGAACATAACAATCAAAATCAATATAATTGTTATGGACCCAAAGTTGGCATACTATCCACTGAAGGCCTGTCTTCGATGAGACGAGTTTCATAATAATTTTCTCCGCAACCTTTTTTTGTCATTGTTCTTATATCGTCTTCCTAAGGTCTTCCTAGGTATTGCGCAGGTCCTAGCGGCCGCACGAACCGATAATTCATCATTTTCACAGCACGAATAGCTGCTTTCAAAGATGCTTGAGCCCAGTTCCCTCGTAGAGCAATCACTTTTCTCTTTAGGACAGTCGTGCTGTCGCTGAAAAACCCCGTAATCGGAAAAACATAGAAGAAGGCCAGTGTATTGACAGGTGATTCTGTAGGTGCCGCGGGTGCTAAATCCAAGTTTGCCTAAAAATCGGGGTGCTGGGTTTTTTTTTTAGAGGATGAAGGGGGTGTATCAGGCTCTGGTCGGGCCTTTCACGCTCGAATAGGTTCGCAATGTGACGGGTCTAGGGTTAGGTCACGATCCGCTGTTCCCTTTCTTGGGAACTGATCAGGAACAGGCCGAGGAACAAGCGGAAAATGACCAGGAAAGTAGTAGGGAGTAGATCGGGGACTGATCAGGAACGGGCCGGAGAACAAGCAGTAAATAACTAGGATATGTCGATAAAACCAACTTCAAAATTACTTTTGTTGATATATAGAGGACAAGAAAAATAAAAGAACAAAATTAACGTCGCCGTCGCACTATAGATATTAATAATTCACCGTGATAATGTGATTAGATTTATTGTAATTATATCCTCCACCATATCAGCATATCATTTTCGTTGACTGTCATAATTTATTCTTTATGATAGCATCGTCAGGCGTCGATTGTTCTTAAAGAAAATAATATGACGATAAAACGGAGTATACAATTACAATAAATGTAATCATATTATTCCATTCAATTATTAATATCTTTGATGACGCAAAAAGTAATATTTAATAATAGGTTGGGATTTAATATTCAGGAAATGTCAATGTTCTCCCCAGGAAAAGGTTTTGTGATATTCCTAGTCTGTTCCACAAAAGAGCCCGGTCACGTAAATCGGACGAGGCAAGCCAGGTCTAGACCAGACGTCAAGTCGGGAATGCCCGGTCACATTTCTGTATGGGTTACTGCTTCTTCTCCTGCCCGTTCCTGATCAGTTCCCGATCTATTCCCTACTACTTTCCTGGTCATTTTCTGCTTGTTCCCCGGCCCGTTCCTGATCAGTTCCCAAAAAAGGGAACAGCGGATCGGGACCTAATCTTAGACCCGTTACATTGCGAGCCTATTCCAGGGTGGAAGGCCCGACCAGAGCCTGATATTATCTCGGGAAGGCAGATCAGGGGCAGTACTTTTTCCCGACTCAAATTTCTACACAGGTAAACGCGTTGTTTTAAGTTGTGTATGGCATTTACACGTGTTAATTCCTAAAATTATACACCTTACTGTGAATGGAGCTTCAATTTCATTTCGAAATACCTGTCCAGTGAGACCCCACGCAATGGGGGTTTAGCATAAATAAAAGTTTCCTCACATGCATGCGAAAATGCATTAAAAATTGTTTTTAACATGTCGCTACATATTCAGTCTCTTTCACCATTTCTGCACGCCAGTTCTTTCGCCTATACCACCATTCTCAAACGACCCTTAGCTCAACCACTGAATTGAAATTACCATACGCGAAGTCATGAACGTTGCTTTATTGGTCGGCGAGGCTAGTGAATTGCAAAGGGGTGCTGCGCAATGGCCTCGTTCGATCGCCTGCTCAACCTCTGTCCGCAAACCCGCACACGAAGTGTGTGTGTGTGGGTTTGAAAAGCAACGCGATGATATGGGTTTTCATGCAAGGATAATAAAAAAAAGCTCTGCGGGAGCTTGATAAGCCGGAGGGTATTTCACACTCGGACAACCCTTGTATCGCGGAGAGGAGGGTTGTAATGTAGCGTTATTTAACTCGGTTACGAACACCCGCCCCTCGCATACTTCGACGATACTCCGACCCCCCTGGACTACCGCGCCGTCGACAAGATACGCCCGACTAAAAAACAGAAGGGGTGCTCGTCGTCCCGTGAAAACGCTGCGGGGGCGGTGACACGCATAAAATAGCAACCAGCAGCCCTATTCACCGTTGCTGGCTGCACTTCGCTAGGGTGATCGCGCAATCTGATTTCTTCCGGCCGTATAACCCATCAACGATGACACCTTTGCCACCCATCATGGTGGACACACGGACAACAAAACAATCACATCGATCAATGGAATTGTTCATTGGCAGGTGGTAAACAAAATATATATATATTTTTTTAAATATTTCCCTGGCATCGCCCAATAGCGGATTTCGTTATTTTTATTTCAGTGCGGCCATGCGTGCGCACTATCAACAGTGACTGTTTGGTAATTATTTGCTCTAGTAACTTTTCCGAAAAATGAGCGTAATTTTTTTTGTTGCTATTTTCTCTTTGATTGGGCTATAAATGAAGATATTCAGTCGGGAGAAGCTGAATTCCACCTTCCCATAAAAAGTTATGGGGTTATGAAATTTGCAAAATTTGAAAAGTTTGAAAATAGGAATAGCGATTTTTCTACATTCCGCACATTCGATTTTCGTATATTTCATACGTATATTATACATTATACATGTATATTTACAATACAAGAAAATAAAAATATAAACCACTACACACCCCACGATTCAATGAATCGTAGTTCACTGGGGTGGGCGCACGGCACCTCGGATGGGTGTATGGAATCGCGAGGTGCGTAGAACACTGCGGTGGGCAAAGGGCACCTTGGATGGGGACGTGAAATTGCGGGGGCGTAGAACACTGGGGCGGGTAAGGGGCACCTCGGATAAGTGTATTGTATACATGTATAATGTATAATGTACGTACGAAATATACGAAAATCGAATGTGTATTCGTATTCTTGTGTTTACAAGTGTTTACACGTACGACTTGTGTTTACAAGTACACGAGAAATGTATGTTTTTATTTTCTTCTATTGTATACACGTATAATGTATAATGTACGTACGAAATATACGAAAATCGAATGTCGCTCGATCGAAATCGAATCAAAAATCGCTATTCCTATTTACAAACTTTTCAAATTTTGCCAACTTCAAAACCCCATAACTTTTTATGGGAAGGTGGAATTCAGCTTCCCTCGACTGCATATCACCATTTGTAACCCAATCAAAGAGAAAATAGCAAAAAAACATTTGCGCTCATTTTTCGGAAAAGTGACTAAAGTAAATAATTACCGTTAGTGCTGGTTATTCGTGTAATGTTATCTTTGTTTGTTTGCATGCTTGGTAATTGCAATTGTAATTAATTACATACCGTAATGCCCATCAGCCGAAATCATATGCCATACTTCGAGCTGTGTTGCTGTAAAAGATTCATCGAAATCGATTTAGTAGTTCTCGAGATATAAACTCGCAATTTTTTTCACTTGTTTTCACGCACGCACGCACACGCACACGCGCGCGCGCGCGCGCGGTCGCACACACACGGGCATGTGTGTGTGTGTTTCTGTGTGCGTGTGTGCGCGCGCGCGTGTGTGTAAAATATACGGAAAAGGCCGAATATACGGAAGGGCGAATCGGGGTCAGTACAGCGTGAAAATAGAATGTAAAGTGCTCTCTGCCTGCAGACCGAACCTTTCTCGCGTCTCTGGCCACCCTGCTCCTTCTTGCTCCTACGCCGTCTCGATCCCAGTGGCAGGAGCAGGAACAGCAGTTAAAGTAGCGTAACGTACAAGCGCGGCGGCGTATGGTCGCGCGAAGTCCCGGTGGGGTCCTGGCCCGAGCAGCAGCTTGCACCGTCAGGGTAGGTTTGATGTGTATGACGTGCCAGCCACGTGACTCGCCTACCAACCTGACAATCACGGCCTCGCTGCTACGCCGGACGAATCTTAAATACAGGATATTCAAATAATCGTATCCACGGCTTTCGCTCCCCCGGCTCATCTCTCCCCCCCCCCCCCCTCTCTCTCTCTCTCTCACTTTTTCAATCTTTTTCTCGCTGTGTAACGTGGGATATGAGGTGGTCCTCACGTATGCGTCCATCGTTCAAACGATGGTGAATCATATGCGGTGGCGCAGCCAATGGATCGAACGGTTCATTCGTATGGGGAAAAGTAATTCAAGGGTTCGTTAATGAATCTGCATAAGCTTGGGGCCCAAAAAACAGGTCGATTTTCAATAGTTTTTCTGGTGAGATTTTTTGGATGACTAGATCGGGATTTTATACACAATTAATACGTCGTCTTGGCAAATTTGAGTTGTTTAAAAATAAAAATAAAACATTGATAAACAATTGAGTTATTATTATTATCAAAAGAAAGTGCTGTCATGAAGATGAAGAAATGTACTTCTAATATAATAATTAAAATTTTGTACGACTGGACACTTGTTTGAAATTTTGAACATTACAAGAATGGCAAGCTTAAGAGAGAAAAAGTTCTACATTCGACGAAGAGAACAGCTTTAATAATTTGTTTTTAACGAATGGACAAATATATCAAATAATTGCTCAGTTACACGATAACAGATGTTATGAGTTATGCCCTGTTCGAATTTGAATTAAATCGGACAAATAGATTTTTAAATACGCCTCAGATAGTTTCATAAAACATAGTTTTGAGAAAAACGCAAAAGGATACAGAGTAACTCGGTCAATTTTGGGAATATTCGCAAAATACTTTTTAAAAAAAGTGTTTTTTATTTCAACCTTCGCAACTACCAATACTCGCAACCTTCAACAATAAACAGACCGCGCCTTTCACCTTCGGACTACCATTTGTTAAAGGTTTGCAGAACTCTGTTGATGGCGTACATTTACCAGATGTACACTCAGCCGAAACAGCTTCCATCAGTTTTTCACTAACAAGTCGCAGTAATACTATAAGGCAGCGGTTCCCAAAAAGTGTTCCGCGGAACCTTTGGGGTTCCGTGGAAGGGTCACATGGGTTCCGAGAGTTGGGCGTATTGTCGTAGAAAGCAGCGAGCCGAGACGCCGGCGCTTTAAGGCACACGTCCACATGAATGTGGATGCGTGCCTTAATGGTTCACCAAGCCGCAAAACGCACTAACGTAGCGCGGGCGATGGGCGGCCGATGGCGCGGCGCTCGCGCTAGTCTCGCTAGTTTGTGCGAAATTGGGAACCACTGCTATAAGGATAGAATCCTCCAGTTATCACAAAAATGTTAGAAGGTCACCGATCAAAACGGCACACCTATAACGCAATGAACCTTTTTCTGAATTTACAAATGAATTATCTTAAAGACAATAGAAATACGCGGTGACTCTAAAAAAGCAGCAGCGGCTCGGCGCCAAGTATTAGAAAAAAAAAAGTTTTAAAGTAAAGTCGAGAATCTGCCGCGCACTCTAATATACAGTAAGATGGAGATTCACTCGATCGCGTCGCTCGATCGATAAAGTAATGAAAGTTTACCAATCTAACGGTATTTTTTCCCTTGATATATTACGACACAATGTATCGTGTACTTTTCCCCGAAATGTTTATGATCCCCTGATTTTGATCTAGTTTATTTTTCGAAGCTGTTCAGAATCGGTGCAAAAAGAACGATATCCACTCGAATGGAATGACGTGAGAATTCCTCGATTCGTTTATTCAACGGCTTGACGTCAGGATGAAATTCGATTGTTTTTTCTATTTATTCACAAATTTCGTAAAATTGAGATGAAAAAAAAAATTCATAAAAAATAATGAAGTAATGAAAAAATGAAATCGGCATTTCGTTCTCGCCATAAAATTCTTCACGGCATAAAACATTTTCCGCAGCTTCCCTTTTTCGTTCCCATTCGGCAAGTGCTTGAAGCAGTTTAAAGAATGTGAGGGTCGCCGGCTGAAAAATCCGTAACTTTTCGCATAGAATAGTGCGCGCTAAAGTTACAGGGAAAAGCAGACGTCGATATTGGTTGGTGGAGAATGTCCAGCCACCGTGAGTCATATATCACCGCGCGACTGGCGGGTCGAGATGCCAATTCAGAATAGACCCGGAGTGCCACTATGAAACTCCCTGGCGAAAAGCCCCTCTTTCATATGCATAGCCTCATTTCCTTATCGAATATTTAGTAAGCTTAGCGACGATCTAAAGGGGGCTCGTGGTCAGCCGCGTTGGGTCAGCGTCACTCAAGGATTTGCAATATCATCAGTATACGTCAGCTTTTACGGAAATATTCCAAGGGTTTGTCATTCAAAAAGTCCCTCTTTCTCCAACCGAAAAATCGAAAGGATTGTTTACCAACAATTTTTATCACTTCAAAATCATACGACAATTGATATTACAAAGGGAAGAGCCCGGAAAATCCAAACGGACCAATAATGCTTTTTTGTAAATACACATGCGAACGATTCTACGACTGTACGTATATCTATACGCGGATAGCTTGTTTGGGTTACCGCTAGAACTGCGCGATAAAAGTTTGTTTCCTTTTTGGGGATTCTGTAATAATGTTTAATTTTTTTGAAGTCATGACAATCGTTAAAAAAATGACGTTTGGTCTTGGGGTCAAGCTCCAGTTAGGCAGACTTACCAAAAGTACTTATATTTTTAAATCCACCTTCTTTAATTTTTGACATGTTGGGCCTCGTGGAATAGTTTGTTGAAAAACATATGCTTTTGAGCATTCATTGACCACATGTCTGTTTTTATTTACTTAAGAAGCTCAAGAAAGGTGTAAATAAAAAATGTTGCGTTGTAAAACAGTTTCACCGCAAGAACAATATTATTATTATTTTTTTTTAATTTTATCCAAAACTGTCATTGCGTACTGAAAATCTTTGATCGAGAGTTTTCCACAACTGCGATACTTAATAGTTGATAACTTTTTATAGATAGATACGTCGAAAATTGTTACTACAGCTATATAATATAAAAAATTGGGAATGCACTTGAGATGTAAAAACGATAACATTTTTTGGAAAAATACAATTGCGAGCGTGCAAGGTGAAATAAAATATTGGGTTGGTACAAAAATCTTGCAACACTTTTTTTTCAATTAAAATATTTTTCCTAATAATGAAGTTCGAGAACATTCGAGAATAGGAAATACAAGAATGGTCTAGAACCTTCCATGCCGCAGGATATATAAGCGAGTCAGATGTTCCGCGGAGTCAGTATGAGCAAAGATGGATCAACGTGCACTTCGAGCAATCGCATATTACGAATTCTTGCAAGGGCATTCTGTAAGAGCTGCAGCCCGTAATATGTGCAGTGCGTTCAAGGCTAATGTAGTTAATTATTCAACGGTCTCCCGATGGTATCAGCGTTTTCATTCTGGCGATACATCTTTTGAAGACAAACCTAGGTCCGGCAGGGAATCGATTGTGGACGATGAAGAACTACGAACACTTATAAAGGCAAAGCCTAATATGTCGTCACGAGAATTAGCCAACAAACTCAACTGCAGTCATCCTACTATCTTTCGACATTTACAAGAGACGGGATATAGGAAAGTTTATTCGTCTTGGATACCGCACAATCTCAGCGAATCAAACAAAGCAACACGCATCTCCATCTGTCTTTCACTCCTGCATCGTCCGCAAAGAAAGGATTTTCTTCAAGAAATAGTCACTGGGGATGAAAGCTGGGTGTTGTATGTTAATCACACGCGCAAGCGTCAATGGTTATCGAAAGGGGAAAAACCAGAACCGACCCCTAAACAGCCCCGTGAAATGAAGAAAGTTTTACTCTGTTGTTGGTGGGATTTTGAGGGCATGCTCTATTACGAATTTCTGCCAACCAACACCACAATACAGGCAGAGATTTATTCTGCACAACTGCAAAAGGTGGCTAAAATTATGAAACAGAAAAGGCGTAAACGTTTTCACGTTCGGCTTCTCCATGACAATGCTCGAGCCCACGTCGTTAAGATGACACAAGAAACTATTTCGCAGCTAGGATGGGAAGTTCTACCACACCCACCGTATTCACCAGACTTAGCACCTACCGACTATCACCTGTTTCGAGCTTTGAAGAACTATTTACGGGATAAAAAATTTGATGATCTGTCAGATCTCAAAAATACATTGGACGACTTTCTTAATTCACGATCAAAAGAATTCTGGTCTGCGGGCGTGCAAAGTCTACCAGAGCGTTGGGCAAGAGTTGTAGATGCGGAGGGAGCCTACATTACTGAATAATCGTTTATTGTTAAAATAAAATATTTTTCTTTTTTACTCGTGTTGTGTGTTGCAAGATTTTCGTACCAACCCAATATATTTATTTTGGATACCCTGGATTGTTAATTTTCGTAGTTTGTTTGCTAAAATGAATCGGTAATACTCGCGAGATATGATACGAAAAAAGGGGTCTGCAATATATTTATAAGAACTCAGTATTTTTGTTGCTTTTTCAAACTTTATTAAATTAAATTAAATATACTCGATCATAATTTACAAAAATTGCTTATGTTGGTTAATTCTCGTATAATTTCGAATTATTATTATTATTGTTACTACTATCACTGTCTTTTCGTTAGTATAGCTATTTTATTTTCATCTCTGTTGCTATTATCAATTATTTTCTAGACAAAAACAATGTATTCTTCCCGTCCTTATCGCCTAACAGGGATCGAGTTCGTCCAGTTTCGAATATTTCAAGACTGTGAATCAACTTTTTTTCCAAAATTTTTCCACTACATCACTTAATCACCCTAATAAAAAGAAATTCTCGCTCAACTCGGGCAAAGATACAACGGTTATTCTCCGAATGAAAATGAATTCGACTGCGATTCAGTGAAAATATCGTATGTGTTCAGCTTGTATAAATTTATCGTAGAATTGGAACATCTGCACGAAGTCCACGGAAAACCTTAATATCGTGGTATACAGCTTGCAGCGTTTCCAGTATCCTATATCCACTTCTATAAGCGTCAGTGTGCGGTGCGTAGGACACGTGCCCTTACTCCACTCCTTTAATGGAAAGTCATATATTGCGTGGGGTCAGGGTATAAGTTTCATTATAGATAGAGCGATGGATGGCGCTTTAGCACAGAGCAGCCGTCAACATACACACACCAACACACCCACCCCCCACGCACACGCACACACACACACACACACACACACACACACACACACACACACACACACACACACACACACACACACATATATACATATATATATATAAAGATGATGCCCAATACGTTGGAACCGCAAAACGCTTATGCTTTTCCTGCCGCTCTGCGCCTACCATAACTGGGTCCGTACTGGCATAACTGTGGCGTGCCCTGCATCTGTTCGACCCCCCCCCCCCCCCCCACGCCCTCTCTCGCTCTCTTCCTTTCTCACTTTCCACAATCTCCCATCTACCAACACCTACATACTGTCATGTCCGTTCAGTCTGTGACAGTAAAGGGCTAGCGGACTCTGCGCTCGTAGGTCTTTGGGTAATTGTGATGTAATTCATAATTGTAGCATTTAGTTGGCATGTGAGAGAAACATTTTTCTGCTCATTATGATATAATGAATTTAGGAGAAGAATGATGATAATTGTTCAAATAACCAATAATAAGTATTAAATATCAATAATTGTTGGTGTTTATTGAGTATTGTTGTTTGGTGGCGAAGAGAGTACTTGGGAAACGTTTTGGAAATAATCCACTTTTTGTTACTATTATGCGAGTACTTAATAAGCTACGGGAATGCGCACGTTAATGCGTGAAGCTTCATTATTTTTATTTTTCATTTCCTTAATATGCTTCAAATCCTTCCATCGACCCGTCATTTTTCACGAAAAAAATTATTACAACTGTTTTTCTTCCTCGTAGAAAAGCTGGGTTGTGATGTCATTTTGACTTATTATTGATTTATTATTTACCAAAGCGCAGGTAATTTTTTTTTATAACTGATTGATAATTTTGTGCGTGCTAACCAAAACTTTAATTCAGGACCAATACGTAATGTTCTAGATTATAATGAAAAATAAATTTCTAATCCGTCTGCAACTTGGTAAATTAAGTATAATTTAATTTATAACAAATTTTTCATTTCGTAATTTATACATAGAAATTCAAGTCGCAGTCAATTTATCATTGTGCAAATTATGAGTGAAATCTCTTAATTCACGATGATTTTACACATTATAACAAAAAAACTTATTATCTATACAATTTAGAACTCTATAGATTATCAATAAAAGTTGAATCATTTGTTTATAACTTTGATAAAATAATCATTTATTATTGATGTATCATTTGATGAAGTGTTAATAAAGTTTGTATTTATATTTGATTTATAATTTTGTGAGGGCTGAAAAAACATCAATTCATGTTCAATTCGTAATGCTGTAAATTATAATAAAAAAAATAATTCCTAGTTCTTTCGCAACTTGGCAAATTGAGAATAATTCAATTTATAGGGTGCCTCAAAATGACCTGACATGTTAATTCATTAATAAAACGTATTATTTATTTGAAAAGTACGAACATTTTTATTTAATATAAGGTACAAACATGATGGTTACGTGTGGAACGCAATATCCGATAAATGGCGTCGCCCCGGTTTGCAAACGTTCACTCTTATGACGAAATGTTCAATAACATTTTGGCATAATTGCCGACTCATTTCATTAATGGCGCGTCCGATTGCTTTCTTGAGCTGCGGAATGTCTGTCTGTGCATTATTGGAATGTCTGTGCATTATTGGCATATACTTTTTCTTTCATAAAAGCCCAAAGAAAGAAGCACGATTTTGGTGGCCAATGGAAATCGCCGCGGCGCGAGATATAACACGACGTGCGAACTTTTCGAACCGACTCTGCAAAATGTTCACCATTTTTGTAGTGATTTTTTGAAACTTCTATCCGTTGCTCGATCATTTAATTCTCCATGACTAAACATCAATACTTCCTGATGCCAGTTGTCAAAGATGTTCGCCACAAAAAAAAATCGCACGCAATTTAAGATGTCAGCTCATTTTGAGACACCCATTATAATTAATCTTTCATTCCGTTAATTGTAAATAGAATTTCAAGTCACAATCAATTTATCGCTGTGCACATTCAAGTTTACAATTACATTATCGTTTTATAAATTACAATAGAAAATCAGTTTATATAAAATTTAGAACTTTGTAAATTATACATTTTAAAATGATAAATAGAACTTTAGTGTATCACTAATTTATACTTCTGAAAATTGTGAGCAAAAAATTTAGTTCATTCATTAATTCATTTGTTATCTTATAAGGGATAATTTAAAAAAAGTAAAATTTTCTTATTTTACTATTTTTCCATGTGTGCATATATATATATATATATATATATGTGTGTGTGTGTGTGTGTGTGTGTGTGTGTGTGTGTGTGTGTGTGTGTGTGTGTGTGTGTGTGTGTGTGTGTGTATATATATATACATATGCACATGGAACGTATAATTTCTCTAAATGTATCTATCATTTCAAAGAATTTAATTTCTTCAAAGAAACAAACAAAAAATTCAACAACACTGAAAAATGTATATCATGTTCTATAAAAAAATCATGCAAATTAGGAACCTGCTCGTAGCTTCCTCATTTTCATTATTTCGCTCGCTCGCCTCGTCCACGAGAAAGCCTTTACAATTGACCGAATTCCTTCCAATAAAATCATATTCTAAATAAACGCCAGCAAGCGCACCATCATTTTTTCCATCATCGTCCCTTAGACTGCCGTCTAGTATATTATTATCGCCAATAGCAGCGCTAAAATTGATCCGTTATTTCGAAAATTCAACTCCGAATCGCTGTGGCAAAAGGCAACAAAAACCTGCGCCATTTTCGTTCTCGACAGTTTGATTCCTCCGAACCCTTTCGGGGCGGAATCTCCGGGGCAGTCAGAATATGGGGGGGGGGGGGGGGGGTGAATCACAGTATTTTTCCGGCGGGGTGGACACCGCGAAAAAGTCGAGCGCGAAAGGTACGAAAGGAGAGAGAAAAAGAGAAAGGGGAGAGAGAAAGGTGTGGGCCGCGATTAGGTACACATATACCTCGCTATTAAGTAGACTCGGGGTATTTACCTTACCGGCTCGAGCCCAGAAGTTTTAGAGTTCTTTTTCAACACCGCGGGGGGATTTTCTATCTCCCTCTTATGAACAAGGATCGAGAAGGGCCACGTGCCTCGGTGCAGCACGCGACCAACCTAACGGTTTTGGGCTCACCCCACACCGAAGTCCGAAAACCAGTTCTCCAGTCTATCGCCGCATCTCTATCGTGCTTCCCCGTCGCTCGTGCGCGAGTTCCACCCCTTCCACCCCTTCGTCATCCCTTGCCGAAAGGGGGCCCCCGTGCCTTTTGGCTCCGAAATACGCACACGTTATTTCATTGGCTGACGATCTGCCCCCCCCCCCCCCCCCCCCCCACGTCCTATCGATATGTAGCATTCGTCCTCGTAACTTCGCTCCTGCGGAACGCTCGAAATCACTCGCTAATACTTTTGCATCCGCGTGTGTCTCCACTTTTGTGGATGGAAACGAACGTTATGACGAAAGCTTCGAACTTTTGTGGCGGCCAATCAGCTGCTTACCCCACTGCCATTGTACCATTGACGTATCAGGCGTTACGGCTTTCGGTTTCGTTACTTTTTTTTTATTGCTCCGGGTGCTGCCGTTTCGTATACCTGGAGACGTGATCCGCCAAGGACGCTTATTTTGTAACCGAATTTCGTTAAGACGCTCAAAACAGGAGTATGTTGTTTATCCGAGGAGGAGGAAGAATTTTATCTTGATCTTTTGAATTACTGATTCCGTTCGTATTCGTTCGTATTCGGTCTTTTTTGTTTTTACTTCGACATGCCGGGGAAGGAATATTCCGATTTAACGAGTCTGCAGTGGCTTGGGGCCCAAAAAACAGGTCGATTTTCCATACTTTTTACTCGTGATAATATTTGAACGACGATAGATCGGGATTTTACACACAATCGATACGTAGGCTATGCTACAATGAGCTTATTGTTAATGTAACAGAAGTATGGCTGTCGCCGCATGACCAATTGGTGTAAGTGATTCTGTCAACTAGGGTGCTCTGAAAAGGAAAATAAAAAAAATGTACACTTTCATTACAGTATTAGAACGTTCGTATAAACGGATAAGTTTTGTAAAGTTTGATTTTCGACGAAAAAACAATTTTCATCATTTTTTATTACCGAATGGATGTACATATCAAAAAGTCATTCGGTTATACGATAGAAAGTGTTGCATAGAAACTATGCTGTATTCGAATTTCAAGCCAATCGGGTGAATGGATTTCGATCTGACCCTCAACAAAAACCGCTATAACTCAGTTAATTTTTCGAATTTTTCCAAAATCTTTGTCGCAAATTAAACTAAAGACCCCAGGCTAGAAAATTATGCATTGACCAATCGTATTTTTGAGAATTCAATTTTAGGCAAACCCCTAAAATACCATTACAATATCAGGGTGGATAAAAAATGCATGCATATATACCAATGTCCTTCAATGTTTCTTCCGCCCAAATCAATGGGGCTACGAAACAAACTTCTTCCCAACTCCCAATTTCATACTGCGCAGCACCAAATCCGTGTGACTCAATGTCCCCGTTGCATCGCGACGACGCAGTCGTCCGAGCTCCTTACCCGTGATGTAGAATGGGCTGGCATCTTGCACGAGCAGAGGCACAATAATCGAATGATGTAAGGCCCTAATAAAATCGTAAGGCGGTTGACAGGAAATCCTGAATTGTAATTTCCTACTATAGAGAAGGACAGGATCCCAAACTGCACGCCACCTCCCCCGTATTATACATATATAAATATGTGTGTGTGTGTGTGTGTGTGCGCGCGCGCGCGTGTGCGGGTGCGTTTGTGCGTGCGTGCGTGCGGGCGTGCGTGCGTGTGTGTGTGTGTGTGTATAGGAGCTGCCTCGACGATGTGCATAGGAGCTCCTATGCATGAATCTCGGCTCACGCGGCCCTTTGTTGGTCTTTGCGTAAGAGATCGAGCGAGCCGGCAAACAAGAATGGCGATCGAGAAATATATAGGAGCAGATGCTACTACTAAGGGATTCTGGCACGCTGTGATATACAGAGAACGTTGAGCCCGAGTAAGCTGAGAAGAAGATGAAGAAGAAGAAGAAGAAGGAAAAATCCCTCCACGCTATAATACGATCTTGCATCTTAGATGCTAGATGCTGTATACATATACAGTTATATATATATATATATATATATATATATATATATATATATATATACACGGGTGAACATTTACGTATTGTTGACAGGAATACATGCATTTTTCACATACCTATAAATGATATTCTATATACACGCACACATCCCGACAAATGAACCTATACGTGATGTATATATATGAATAAATATATATTTTTATTTTTCTAAGTTCCAACGTATATCCTTAGGGGTTTCAACGTATTACTCTTCCCAATTAAACTCTTTCCTATCACCCCCTAGCCGCACTTCGCTGATCTAACCTAATTTCCACTGCGTTCACAGCTGTCTTAAGGTATTCCTTTCACGAAGTCGAATATTTAACAATTAACTGATTTTCGTCTATAATCAAATGAACATAGATGCCAGTAAACTAGTAAAATTTCAAGCCAAATAACCGACCTTTCAACGAAAAACTACAACACTAAAAATGGGCCATTTATACGGTGCTTTATGGAGATGACACGCTGGCTACATTTCTCTCTAATAATTTATACACTAAAGAACTCTAGATGGCCGATATAAACAACTGCTCGCGCGTAAAAAAATCTCAAATCTCTTTTCTAAGTATTAATGATAATACTTAGAAAAGTGTGATTAGCAAAAGAATTTTCGTAGCCGCGACTTTTTAGAGAAATTGCAAAAATGTCTAATCTACTAAATGAGCGCGAAATTTTTATTCCAATTTATCGTTGGGTATGATAATTGATTGTGATTAATTTTTATTAAGCGCCATTGTAATTTACCAATGATTCAGATGGGCCCTGCGTATGACCACACCAAAAATATGGCCCTCCGCGACAGGAATACCCTAAGCTACACTATACCGTATTGGTCGAAGGTACGGAGGAAGTGTGGAAAACCTGTACCGTTATAGACGTCTCCATTTTCTTTCGAGTTCTGTGCACAAACGTTATACTCGGTGCACCGACTCTGTGCACAGACGTTATACCCAAGTATCTAACACATGAGTTCTCAGAAAAGGGAAACTCGTGGCAAGACGAATACGCGGGGTAAGATGAATCATAATCCTAGCTACTAAACAGTGTGTGCGAGCGCAGTGCCACCCCCGACGAACTCCCTTTGGTGTTTGGCGGGGTGGCGGGGAGGCCAATGAGAGTAAAAGTATTAACTGTGGCGGAAGCACGCGTCTCGAGTGAGAAAACAATATCGATTTTTTGAGAAAATCGATCTATTTTTCTGGTAAAGCTTACCATCCTTTCACCCGGGAAAAACGACGCAACCGACCAAACCTCGAGCCTGCGTCACGCCAATCACATTTTACCATTGGCTGATGAACGGGAGCACTACCGGCTTAGTATTGCGCCACGGTAGGAGTGATCTCTTCGGTCCAACGCTGGGATGTACGGTTGGCCAATAGTAGGCTTACCGGAAATCCTAACAATTGGCCGGGTATTGGCCCAACATTGGGCTAAAGAGATCATGATCATTGGCTGACGGTTGGCGTGATCACCGTCCCATAGTAGAGCTAAGATCGGCTTCATATTGTTGGCGCAATATTCGGGCTAGTGTTGGCTCAATGTAGGACTGTCAAAAAAACCCAATGCTTAGCCAACAATCGATCAGATTCACAAGTTTCTGTGCTCGGTGATTGCTCATCGAAAGAATTATTAGTTTCACTAACATCGTTATGCACAATCACTTGTTCGTGGAGTGTTTCCAAATTTGTTTCACTATCTACTTGTCTTTTCGTTTCGTTGCCTCTGGTCGTCGTTTTAACACTCGACGTTTCTTAATACTATCATAATAACGCGGCATTCTTTTAATACACTACAAAACTTTAGCATAAATCAATTTTATTTTTAATAAAGTGAATTTCGTTAGGACGACAAACTCCACATGCCTATCGCGTAAACAGTTTCAAACCCTTCAATACGATTGGCTGAAAAGCCAGGTGTGAAAATACGCGGGAGACACAAACTACAAGGGAGAACAAATTGTTAAAGGATTATCACAGTGTAACGGGTCGAAAAAGTATATTTTCGCGATTTTTTTTCTATCGTTAAAATATGCCAATAAGTCTGATTTTTGTATGTAAAATCAAAGCACTCATGAAGAAGAGAAAATAATGTTTTAAACATTTATTTTTACTTTTTTACATTTTGTTTAGCGGTGGAAAATGTATTCGAAAAAATGAGTCCTCACGGTGTACACGGTTGTGGCCTTAAATATTATCTCAAACAAAATTCGTAAAAAGATCATGAATCACAATGAAAGCCGCTATCTTGCAATGGAGGTTTGTAAAAATCAAAATTGAACAAACAGCGGCGATTTGAAAAAAAAAAAAAACGTATCGAATTTAGCATATCTTTCCGACAGTACTTCGTTAAAAAAAAAGATGAAGATTAAAAAAAAAGCTTCCACAGCAAGATAAAGAATGGCGTGAAAAATGTGCCAAAATTTGAGACAAATGGTTTGAAAACTGTTCCTTTCAGAGTGTACACCGATTTAAAAAAACTACATTTCGAGAGAAACACGTTTGTCCGCGCCATGTGTCACGCAGCTGATCAAATCCCTTTTTCTGAGTAGCAAGCGGAACAATTTGAATGTCGCCACAAAGATTAGACAACATGTTTATAACCGTCTACACTATCGGATAATGCAAAAAAAATAATGTTTTTTTAAATTTTGCACTGTGATAATCCCTTGAGTATCGCACAAAAAGCCGACACTAGACTAACTGTTCGTTCACCTACACCGATACAACACTGAATGGCGATTCGCGAGCAGTGCATGGCATGGTTAACGGGGAATGTTACTGGCCCATGGTAGGTTCGATCTATCCACGCCAATGGTCGATTATCCATCGTTGGTCGATACTGTTCCGACATTGGCATATTGCTGTGTACCGGTCTTAGAAATGAACGTAGGGAAATTAATGGCAGACAGTACTGGCACATGATCGGCTCCGGTAGTCTAGCCCAACAGTGGGGTCTCAGGCAGTAGCCGATACTGCTCCGACATTGGTATAATACTGGATGCCGGGATTAGATATGACCGTACGGCAATTAATGGCGAACAGTACTGACCCATGGTCGGCTCCGGTAGTCTACCCCAGCAGTCGGCTCTCCGGCGGTAGCCGAAACTGCTCCGACATTGGTATAATACCGGATGCCGGAATTAGATATAAACGTAGGGCTATTAATGGCAGGCAGTACTGGTCCACGGTAGGCTCCATGAGCCTACCGCTCCATGAGCCTATCTACAGTGCGTTCTCGGTCGTTGACCGGAACTGTCCTCAACATTGGCGTTATGCTGGATGCCAAGCTTTGAAAAGAGGATCGGTTGAGAAATAGCAGAACCATTGTTTCAACGTTGTGCCAACACCGGTTGCCTACACCCGGTTAGCCCGTACTGAACCAGACATCGGCCGTATTGTTTGTGTTGGCAATTTTTTCATGGGCTAAGGCGTGATGGAACGATCAGAAAGACTGAGTTTTTGCTTCTGAAATTGAAAGATTAATGAATTTTTATTAATTTAAAAGAATAATTAAAGTTGCATGAGTCATATATGTATTGTTTTATTTGAACCTTAGCGTTATCATCTTACCCCGAGTTTCCCTATTGGCCTTCGGCTGACTGGTTGATGCGCCAGCCAGTGTACGGCGAAGCGACCACCGCTCCGAGTATCGGCCATGCACAACGCTGCTCAGCTCGCAGTACCGCCGGAGCCGCACCTCGAGCGCCCAGTGTCCGTTGTGTTTGTAAATATATATTGAAGATAAATTACAGAACCATGAAAAAATGCGTGTATTCTTATTGACAATAAACTTTTTTTTTCAACCAGGTTCAATTTTTGTAAAATTGATTAGATCGAGGTTTTCGAGAGAAAAAAAGTACAATTGGATATGCAGAATATTAATGCATTGGTGAATTACTTAAGCCCGAGCGTAAAGAACACATTTTCTGTTTCAATCAAACGGGACATATGTAGATCCAACGCCACCAACGCTACCACAGACTTGAGTCGACCATGAAAAAATGGTTTATTCAGATGGTTAAAATTTTGTCCAGAAACAATGATATCGAGATTTTTGAGAAGAATCTATAATTACATTTGCGAAATATTAGTTCGTTGTTGAATTATTTGATTTCGAACGTGAAGGGAGATTTTCCTGTTTAATAATACATAAGATGAGGAAAAAAAATGTATCGAAACGCTACCCGAACTATAAACTTGAGCTGGAAAGCTCAAGTTTAGCAAACATTTTTCTCATAATTAATTATATTATTTAAAAGATTAAGACATTAATATTCGTTGTTTCATTTTTTTCGAGTATCCTAAGAAACACACACACACACACACGCGCGCGCGCACAAATATGTACTTGTAGACCTGGACTGGAAAAAATAACTCGGGCTGTCTAAATTCGTCATTGGATGATGCCAACGAATGATTTGTCGAAGAAAATGTATGTTAAGCTATTTTACGACAGATTTATTCCATCGAAATAAAGAGTACTCGGAACAACCAAATATGTCAGTTTTTCGTGGCAATGTTTCATTGGCCACCCGTGAATCGTCGATTTCGTTAATCCAATTCCCAAGTTCTTTGTCCCTATGCTGCCGGATTCCGACGCAAAAATAGCAGCAAATCTGCACCCCTGGCAAAACAGACACTCTATTCAAACCAAAAGCAACCTACTCCCGCCCACACTTTTGCATATTTTCCATAAATTAGTCCAATGGGAAACGAAAATCCCATTAAACCGTATGCGGTGTCACGATTAAAAAGCTCACCAACACTTACCACAACGACTCACTGATGTGCGAACATTTAAAAGCTCATCGATCCCTTTGCGGCGCAACGGGAATGGCGCGGTCAAAGGGCTCAAAGTGCATTATACATCGCCGAATAGTTAGGGTTGCTCCTACATAACTATATACACGGGACTCTAATGATTTGGCTTTATGTATATATATATACGCCAGTGAAGAAGCGAAGCCGAGAATGACCACGCACGGGAGAGAGAGCGAGAGAGAGAGAGAGAGAGAGAGAGAGAGAGAGAGAGAGAGAGAGAGAGAGAGAGAGAGAGAGAGAAAGGAGATAATAATGAATTTCTGTAGAAAGAGATCTTAGGGAGGAAGTGAGGGTGCGAGAGATGCAGCACCGCGCAAAATCGGGGCGAGCCGTGAAAATAACGATTTCTCTTTGTGGCCATTCGCTGTAGCCGCCCTCAAGCACGGCAGAAAGAAAGAAAAGGCGCACGAGGTATAAGAGAGAGAGAGAGAGAGAGAGAGAGAGAGAGAGAGAGAGAGAGAGAGAGAGAGAGAGAGAGAGATCGAATGAGCGAAAGAATTGGACGAGGCTTCGTGACTCGTCGACTTTTCTACGCTCGCCTCGTGGAATCGATATTTTATGTAGATCGGACAGGAGGTAAAAACGCCCGTTTCGTCTCCGGGCTGTTGCTTTTTTCGAGACACATGTACACACGGAAACAATTCCATCATCCGTAAAAAACGCTCTCCATTGAATTGCGCGCAATGCGCAGGATCGCTAGTTTTATCCCTTCGCGCTAAGCAAATCGTGAACTCATCGTATCATCGAATTTGTCATCTCGAGGACAACTTGGACACGCGTTTGGAGTTTCGAGGGTAGTTGTGATATTATCTTGTTTTCAGTTGGGGTAGTATTCTTTTTTTTTTGTTTTTTACTTGATGTGGTTTTGCACGAGTTGGCTTGAGACAAACAAATCCAAACTCAGCCAGTCTAACCCAAACGAACGATTTGTTGGACGTTATTTTGTTTATGTATGGTTAAAATTGATTCAATGGTATTTTATTTATTTATGGTTAAAATTGGTTGGATGTTATTCAATTGATATATAGTCAAAATTCATCGGTTATTATTGAATTTATTTAAAGGTGAATTTCATTGAATATTATTTTATAAATGTATTTATAGTTAACAAATACAGTTCTCCAGGTTCCAAAAATCTAGCTACCGAATAACGTGGGTATACTATTTATTTTCAAAATATTGCAGTCGGTTAAGGTGGTTTTTGAAAAATGTTTGTTGCTTATTGGAGTTAAGAGCCTAGGCTACGAAAGTATCCAATAACAAAAAAAGTCGTATTTTGTAAACTCCAAGCCCTTGCAGACCCCATCGTTTCGAGCATGCAGCCTACAAAAGGTTATTGCAGTGTGAAAAACAATCAGTTATTGCAAAGACCATTTTTGCGTGTACAACGATATCCGCGCCCACCGCTGATGCCATTTTTCCAAATGTAAATTTTCCAACAGTATCGATTATTTAGAACCTATTTCCATTCAAATGCCACAAAATGTCTCTACCAGCAGTCATTGGATAATAGAGGCTCGTGACACATCAGCATGGAACTTTCTATTCTACAAGTTGTTAAAAACCGCAGCAATTGTCTAAATTCGCGGCCTGCCCTCCCGCCAAATTTGAACTTGAATATCGCGTTGACGATCGAATGCGCATCTCAGGTGCCACTGTATGGTTCTTATCACCTGACTATCCACGCACGGAGCCACACAGGGTCAAGTCTCCGCGAACGACTAAACGTGTATGGGCCCTGGCAGGAATCTCCGTGCGCAAGGTCGTCGCATTCAAGCCGGGCACAATGGCCCAGGCCAGGTCGAGAATTTTCGGGGTTCGGCGGAAACGAGAAGTGCCCTAGGCATGAATCATTCCCCAAACGCGCGAGCACACAAAGAATTCTGGCCTAGGCGATTGCTGCGAGCAACAGAGCCAGCTGCAATATCCTTTTTTTCGCTGGAAAGAGGATCCTTCAGCGACGGTGCTCGGATAAACGGGGGTGCGATATTTTCGGAGGGTTGTTGTTTCGTAATGGGCATTTTAGAAATCCAGGATTTCTTTCCTGACTGGATACTGATTATGCTCGGGCCGTCCATCTATTCGCATCCCACGCTTCTTTTCAGTAGTTATTAAGTTACGGAAGTTACATCAAATTTTGAACATCATTATTTTGAACATCGTTCAAAATAAAAAAATTAAAGATGCCACATTTTTTTGAAATCGCGTACCCTTTCTTCGAACCTGACCAAATTCAATTCCAAAAGTTCTTGTCCTCGTGACATTTTCAGGACCACGAAGAATTTTTTTTATTCGGCATTCCAGAAGTGGAGTTTACGATTTAGACGAAAAGAATTGGACCCAGTACGCAATTCAGTGAAAAGTAATTGTTTTTTCGCGGACCTAACAATTTTATATTGGGATGAAATTGTAACATTTACAACTTTAGTTGACTCATAGTGTCTACAGCTTCAAATTTATGCGTATGAAATTTTACAAGTGGACGCTACGGATGGGGGTTTCAATAAATATGTAGAAAAATGTTGAAAACAGTTTTTTAGGCTTTTTTTCTTTGCTCGTTAAGTGAAGCAATTTTTTTTAAATCCGTACACCCCATCGGATGAGGGGCTATTGGTCTTTCTACATGAAACTGAGGTTCCATATATAATTTTTCATTTCTAATCCCCGTTTGCAAAATATCGAGGTTCAAAGTGACGCTCAATGTATTCCGCCCCTCTTGATTGGAACTTTTTATTGAAATTATTTCCGATGAGCTACATCGATAAGTTCAAGAGTGATGGTCAACCGAGTTATCGCTAAGTTGACTTGATGGAAACTCCATGAGAAGACTGCACAAATAACTTTGTCTTGTGTTGTTCGAAGCGTCGTTGTCCCCGCCCGTACCATTCACGTATTATGATTGCAGATAATTGAATGAAATCGAAATTATGTATCGAATGCTATCATTGTTGCGTATCAATAATTGATTGCCAGAGCAAAAGACGAGGCAAGCCTTTCCATACTGATAAGTTTCATCACTGGCCTCGCTTCGATTAACCTGATCCCACCAATATAGTGACACACCAGTACGCTCAGCAAATGTTACCATCATGGAGATCCTTTCATTCCCCATGACGATCATTCCCAAAAATTGTGAAAAATAAGTGACTTGCGCCATTCAGCTGATACTCCTTCACAGCCTTGATCGAGAAAGAGATGTTGCATTCTCTCAATGACGTTTAGTCCATAATTAACGTTGGATCATTCTTCGAAGTTGACACTCGTTATATTTTTCCTTTGTATCCAATATTTCCAGAGGAAAACGTTGTGCTATTCTTGGAAACATGACACATGAGTTGAATAACAGAGCTCCGAACGATTGCACAAACAAATAACTACCGAATCCTCATTTTTATCAAAACGAAACCCAATCCGAAGGAATGAAATTGGTGCATTGGTGACACAAGATTAAACCCAACAGGATCGAACTAGCACTTCGTTTTTCGGCTAGAAAGTGTCTCCGCTTATCGCGGGCCCGTGCCCATTGCTTCTCCGTCCGATAAGAGACTTGGCAAATAGTTGTAATCTCACACCGCGAGAAGTGGGGATAGCGCAAAAACGGGGGATTCGCACCTCACCTCTAATAACAAACATTACGACCGGTCATTCGCGACTCGGTCCGCGCATCGCGAGTACATATTGATAACAAAACCTTCGCTGCTTGCGCGATTTATTCGAAGCACAGTATTTACCAACACGCTAGTTCCTGGGCCAAAGCGAGTGTTTACGCGAGCGTGCGATTGCGAGTAAAAACGGGGCAAGTGTCTATCGAAGCGCGAATGAGTGACCGTGTAAGAGCGTGGCAAATCGAGAGTCAACCTTTCGAGTAAACGTGCCAACGTTTGAGTGTCTGACGGGGACAGCGAGCGTGTATTCAGATTTTTCGACTCGGCGCACAACTATTTTCACGTCGTTATATTCGAGAACGTGATCTTTTTGTCTAATGTTAATCGAATTCGGGAGAAGTTAACGTACGTATGGGCATTGAAAAAACTGCCTCTTTGCGAAACGTTTGAGTCAAGCGAATATATAAATATATCTATATGTGTGTGTATTTATATGGAAAAATAGTAGAAAAATATATGCAAAAGTAGTCAAACTCGAAACATTGTATACACGCGATTTTGTTTATTTCTATTCATTGATTCAATGGACAAAAAATATAGAATTACATATGTGGGGTACTTTTAACTATTACTGGTATATTTCATATATAAATACTTACCTGCATATGAATTGCATATGTATGTCATACGTGCGCGTACACACGCATACTTTCTCTCTCTCACTCTCTCTCTCTCTCTCTCACACACACACACGCGCGCGCATACACACGCCTACATATATATGTGTGAGTATGTATGCGCGCGCGCGTATACATATATATGCACTAAGAACAATAGAAGAGCTTGCAATATTGTAGACACGATTTTGTTTATCGAATTACATTCATTCAACTGAAAAAGTTATTCGATTATACACGGTGTCCCTCACATCTGTGCCACCCGAAATAACTCGTTAGTTATCGACGTCCAAAACAATGTTCCAGGCAAAAGTTGTACGGTGTGAAGGGGGCAATCATATGCGACCCATTTATTTTTTATTTCGGTGGAGGCGCTGGCGATCAGTGAAGATCACCTCCACTTTTTAAAACGGAATGGTACATTTTTTGTCAACCAACTCGTGGAGCCCCTCAAGCCGCATAAAAAAACATTTGGGAGTCAAAGGCGTTCAAGGTAATTGAAGGTCACCTATTTAGATTTGTATAATCGATACTGACCTTGAATGACCTTGAACGCCTCTGACTCGCAAATGTTTTTATACGGCTTTAGGGGCTCCACAAGATGGTTTTAAAAATGTACCATTCCATTTTTTAAAAAAGTGGAGATGACCTCCACGGTGAGTAAGCGCCGCCACCGAAAAAAAAAATTGATCGCATTTGATGGTCCCCTTTACACCGTACAACTTTTGTCTGGAACTTTTTTTCGTCAAGTCGATAATTACCGAGTTTTTTCGAGTGGCAAGAGATAAGAGGGACACCCTATATATACGAGATATTTCCAATTATTCCATTTACATATTTAACCCATTAACGCGCAAAACCCGCGATTTTTTCCTTCAATTTCAAGCCAGATTTTTATTATATTAAAAAAATCATAAAAAATCAAGAGATACGTTCCCTAGTATTTTCGGGGGTGCTCTTTCAGAATCTGGGGCCAAAATCGGGTTTTGTCCGTTAGGAAAAAAAATATGGCGGCTTTTAAACAAAAAAAAACAGGAAAAATCGATGACACTTTTTTTTCAAAATTTTTTTTCACCTCGAAGCCGTTGAAAAGTCCGGTTTTTTTTTCAACCATGGGTGCATAGAATAGTGACGATTGAACAATCAATTTTTTAAATTCGTCGTCAACATTTTCACCCCCAAAATGGCGCTTTTCATCCCCTGAGTGACACGAAAAATTTCACGCTTGGTGTCCCAAATGAAAAGTAGTTGGATTTGGACGAAAATTGGTACTCGGAGGTTTTTAAGGTCACTGATTACGATTCTGTTCTCAAAATTCCGAAATTCAAAATGGCCGATCCAATATGGCGGACACAAATGCAAAAGTTCATTTGAATTGGATAAAACGTGGCACTCGGGGGTTTTCGAGGTCGCTGATTATGATTTTGCTCTCAAAATTCCGAAATTCAAAATGGCGGATCCAATATGGCGGACACAAATGCAAAAGTTCATTTGAATTGGATAAAACGTGGCACTCGGGGGTTTTCGAGGTCGCTGATTATGATTCTGCTCTCAAAATTCCGAAATTCAAAATGGCGGATCCAATGTGGCGGACACAAATGCAAAAGTTCATTTGAATTGGATAAAACGTCGCACTCGGGGGTTTTCGAGGTCGCTGATTATGATTTTGCTCTCAAAATCGCGAAATTCAAAATGGCGGATGAAACATGGCGGACACAAATGCAAAAATTTATTTGAATTGGATAAAACGTGACACTCGGGGGTTTTCGAGGTCGCTGATTATGATTCTGCTCTCAAAATTCCGAAATTAAAAATGGCGGATCCAATATGGCGGACACAAATGCAAAAGTTCATTTGAATTGGATAAAACGTGGCACTCAAGGGTTTTCTAGGTCGCTTATTATATTTCTGCTCTCAAAATTCGAAAGCCTTTGGGTATTTAAATACCTGGTATTTTCAGGTATTTGAATACCCAAAGGCTTTCAAATTTTGAGAGCAGAATCATAATCAGCGACCTCGAAAACCCCCGAATGCCACGTTTTATCCAATTCAAGTGAACTTTTGCATTTGTGTCGGCCATATTGGATCCGCCATTTTTAATTTCGGAATTTTGAGAGCAGAATCATAATCAGCGACCTCGCAATTCCCTGAGTGCCACATTCCATCCGATACAAATGAACTTTTGCATTTTTATCCGCCATATTGGATCCGCTATTTTTAATTTCCGAACTTTGGGAGCAGAATCATAATCAGCGACCTCGAAAACCCCCGAGTGCCACGTTTTATCCAATTCAAATGAACTTTTGCATTTGTGTCCGCCACATTGCATCCGCCATTTTGAATTTCGGAATTTTGAGAGCAGAATCATAATCAGCGACCTCGAAAACCCCCGAGTGCCACGTTTTATCCAATTCAAATGAACTTTTGCATTTGTGTCCGCCATATTGGGTCTGCCATTTTTAATTTCAGAATTTTGAGAGCAGAATCATAATCAGCGACCTCGAAAACCCCCGAATGCCATGTTTTATCCAATTCAAATGAACTTTTGCATTTGTGTCCGCCATATTGGATCCGCCATTTTGAATTTCGGAATTTTGAGAGCAGAATCATAATCAGCGACCTCGAAAACCCCCGAGTGCCACGTTTTATCCATTTCAAATAAACTTTTGCATTTGTGTCCGCCATATTGGATCGGCCATTTTGAATTTCGGAATTTTGAGAACAGAATCGTAATCAGCGACCTCAAAAACCTCCGAGTACCAATTTTCGTCCAAATCCAACTACTTTTCATTTGGGACACCGAGCGTGAAATTTTTCGTGTCACTCAGGGGGTGAAAAGCGCCATTTTGGGGGTGAAAATGTTGACAACGACGAATTTAAAAAATTGATTGTTCAATCGTCACTATTCTATGCACCTATGGTTGAAAAAAAAAACGGACTTTTCAATGGCTTCGAGATGAAAAAAAATTTTGAAAAAAAAGTGTCATCGATTTTTCCTTTTTTTTTTTTGTTTAAAAGCCGCCATATTTTTTTTCCTAATGGACAAAACCCGATTTTGACCCCAGACTTTGAAAGAGCACCCCCGAAAATACTAGGGAACGTATCTCTTGATTTTTTATGATTTTTTTTATATAATAAAAATCTCGCTTGAAATTGAAGGAAAAAATCGCGATTCTTTGGCGTTAATGGGTTAATATTGGAAATACTCATGTGCATATGAAAAACATAATATATGCGTAATAATTCATGTGTACGTAAATATTTGGGTGGGGTTCCGAAAAGGTCCTACCTCCGATTGGGTCGAAATTTTGCACAGGCCTTCATTTTAATATCTTAAGAGATCTCCTATACGAATATTTGGCGACACGCTATAGTTTTCGAGATATCTTTTTGAAAGTAATTTTTTTTTACTGCGGCCCTAATATATCTATAGCTGCCGGACTCGGCTTTGGCTATACCTATATATGTTATGTCGCGCTCTCTGTTTTGTGCTGATCTTCGTCAAGCTTGGGCGAAATATTATCCCCCTACCATTGCTACCCCGGCCGGTTACCAGTAATTGTAAGGAGGTTCGCTGCTCGGAATAGCGCTCATACATCCGCGGTGTCTTGCCCACGCTAGTATTCTACCCACCCCACGATTCCACACGCCATCCAAGGTGCCCTGCACCCACACCAGTGTTCCACGCACCCGACTATTCCACACGCACATCCGAGGTGCCCTGCGCCTACACGAGTGTTCCCCGCACCCCACAATTCTGCTCGCATAGTCGAGGGGCCCCGCGCCCACACCAGTGTTCCACGCACCCCACAATTCTTACGCACACTCGCCATACATACCACAAGCACACTCTCTATCCGACACTAATTTTCCATTAAACGACAAAATAAAAAGTTAGCGTTACGCCGGAAACGATGGCAATGCGCTGGAAAAGGCGATGAAAGGGGGGGGGGGGGGTGGAGGCCTGACACGTAGACTAAGCAAAGATCATCACGAAACGGAGAGCTCGATAGCATGTATAGGTATAGCCAGAGTCGAGCCCGTTAGCTATAGATACATAATAGGAGTGCAGTAAAAAAAAAATAACTTTGAAAAATCGATATCTTGAAAATTATGGTGCGTCGCCAGAAATCCTTTGAGGGATATCTTAAGATATTAAAAGGAAAACCTGTGCAAAATTTAAGCCCAATTGGAGGTAGGACCTTTTCGGAAATTTATCCCCGCGCAAATACAAATTCCGGAGGATGATTCCATTCAGAAACTTCGAAACAATCTCACTCAGTGTTCGGCAGTGCAACGGAAAACGTTTACACGAAAAAAAAACTAGAAAGTCCTTGCTGCAGTGGGGAAAGTATGGGAAGCACGTCTTCGATCCTTTGTCATCGCGTGTTCAAAACTATAATTTTTTTCTTCTTCTTGGTGCGCAAGCGCCGATTCGGCGTTATTTCAAAACACCCAAAATCGTTCGGGCGGTTCGTACGTGTGTGAGCGTAAAGGCGAGAGAATCAACAGTAATGGATCTGCGGAAGCCGTTAAGAAAAAGAGAGAGAGAGAGAGCGAGACAGAGAGAGAGAGAGAGAGAGGGGGGGGGGGGATAAAAAGGCAAAAAACCGTTGCAGCCTCGAAATCGCGACGTGCTAACGAAGTTTCCTCCCTTGTCATCGCACCCTTACCTCCGTACCGTTCTCCAAAAGTGTTGGGTGGCAAAAAAAGGGAAGAACACAAAAAGCACGGAGGAAACGAAAAAGCGAGACGCGAGAGACGGAGACGGACGATAAGAGCAGGTCCCGCGCGATCGGTGGCCACCCAAAACTTTGGGAATCTAAGCGCGACCGTTACATACGCGTCTTATCGCGCGTCATGTAAGAGGTAGGCTTTTTGACGCCCGTCCTCCTGGCACCTGGTACACGACGTTTCATCATACTCTCTCTCTCTCTCTCTCTCTCTCTCTCTCTCTCTCTCTCTCTCTCTCACTCTCTCTTTCTCTCTCTCTCTCTCTCTCTCTCTCTCTCTCTCTCTCTCTCTCTCTCTCTCTCTCTCTCTCTCTCTCTCTCTCTCTCTCTCTCTCTCTCCCCTCTCTCTCTCGCGCGATACACTCGTCTTGCCGTTTCACGACCATTTTTAACGTATAACGATGAAATATATACGCAATGTGCGAGCGCAACGTACATCCTTTTATTGCCCAAAAAGGGTATTTTCGTCGGGGCCGTGAGAGCCACCGATCGCAAGAGAGCGCCAAAAATCGAAGGAATCCACCCCAAAAAAACCGTTTTATCCCCTTTTCACGAAGACGCGGGTCGATGGGCCTGAATATAAAAAAGACGAAGAAAGAGAAAAAAAACGCGCTCCCGTCAAAAAATCGGAAAGGTGCGCTCGTTCACATCCATTCCCCCCATTGCGGCGACGATTCTCACGGAAAAAGTATGGATTTCGGATAAAAAAAGAAGAAAAAAAAACGGTTCCAGTGTCGGGTATTACGACGATGCAAATTTGTGGATGAAGAGAAAAAATCCCATATTGCACTGTGTACATATGGTGTGTGTGTGTGTGTGTGTGTGTGTGTGTGTGTGTGTGCGCGCGCGCGCGCGCGCGCGTGTGTGTGGGTTTGTAAAGGGGAGTGGAGAGCGGAGCGAAGTTTCGAAAGTTGTGCATGAAAGGATATTTCATATTAATACTTCATCAAATTGGCATAAAAATGTATTCAATTCAATATACACTTCTTCTACATAATGTTAAAAAGTCTACTCTCCTTTTCAAAGGAAAGCTATTGAATTTAATAAATAACGATATAATAGACAACTTTCATAATTTTACCATTTTAATTGTGTAATAAATGAAAAAATTATAAACGGATATGTGTGTGTGTAAATATACAATAATATTGTATAGCAAATTAATTACATGAACCCAAAAGTTTTGCAAATACATGCACTAACAGTTCGTCTCTTCTTGGTTGCGAAGCAATTCGGTTTAGTCAAAAAATATATCGATACATATTTTCAAAAATACGTAAGCACGTATTTATGTGTATATAGCGATGCCTACCTGTGCCCCATAGACTGTGCAGTAAATATGTCGAGGGGCAGAGGGCCAAGGGCGAGAGAGAGAGAGAGAGAGAGAGAGAGATCGCTCCGAGTAACTGAAATTTCCCAGTGAATCGCCTAATATAATGTTTGCGCCGAAAAACTCACCGCCTTACGTCGTATACACGTTGCCTACCTGCTTCGTCAGATTTTTTACGTTATTCGGGGGAATCTGCGGGCCAGGTAAAAAAAAAAAAGAAAAAAAAATACGTGAATGCAAGCAACAAGGATAAAGATGAGGGAAGCGCGAGACTAGTGAGAATCCGGGAAGAGACATTCTCTCTCCAGCCTGTCGTAAACGGACGTTACCGCTCCCCCTTCCCTTTCGCCCCAAAAAATGAAAGAAAAAGCGTCTTCGAGGGCTGTTTGAATTTTCGTTTCTCACTTTTATCCCTCGTCCGTCTTCTATTTTACCTGCCCCCCCCCCCCCCCCCCATCTGCCCTCCACTTGTGTGCGCGTAAACTCGATTCCCCCTCTTGGCTTTTTTTTTCACGAGGTTTTTTCATATCGAGAGAAGATTCGAAGGATCATGCTGAAATGCTAAAACAGCTTTTTTTCAGAAAAAGTAATTTAAAAAAAAATCTTTTCTAATGCTGACCGTTCGAAGGAAGGGCGCCCGACCAGACGCCACTCGACTTTTCCCACACGGTATAACGGGGCATGTAAAGATTCTCGTTCAGGGCAGCGTTTGGAGTCCCTGCACGCATCGTCGAATTGTACTTGTTGCAACGTACTTTTCAGGGCAATCGTACGATACCACGAAATTTTAGAATTGAAGCTTTCGCTGGAAGCATTTATTTATATTTGTCTATACCTACACAGACACGTGTGTGGCTGTACTGTTTGAATTAAATAGTATTCTAATAAAAATTCGGATTTTCCAATGTAGAATATCTGTAATTCTTTTTCAAGATGGTGAGACGATAAAAAATAGTATCTCCGAGTGCTCCGTATTCGGAATTCAATGATCTTCGCTTTCGTAAACTGAAAATTGAGCTATCATTTTTTTCGAAACTCTCAATTTTTGTAGAACATACTAGTCGGTACAAAAAAATTATAATTCGGGTAAGTCCGGGGTAGTTGGCGACCGTATTTTCAAGGATCCGTCAAAATAAAAGTACAGACGTTAATTAACTTAACTTCATTTATAATTAAACTTTGAACATTTAACTTCAAGATGATTTACGAAATTAAAACAAACTCCTATCAGATCCTCCATAAAATTACTATTAAAAAAAAATCACGATTGGCTATCTCTCCCGGAGTATCCGGGTGTGATGGCCATAGGAGTAGAGGTGAGATGGCCAGTTACCCATAATCATGATCTCGGTTTTCTCTTTAGTTTTATTTTTTGATTCTTAATTTTCTTTATTTTGGCTACATCTTGAACACATATAATCGAAATCAGTATAATTTTAGTGTACCCAAAGTAGCATACTATCCACCGAAGCCAGTCTTCGATGAGACGAATTTCATAATAATTTTCTCCGCAACATTTTTTGTCATTGTTCTTATATCCCCGTTCTAAGGTCTTCCTAGGTATTTCGTAGGCCCTAGCGGCCCGACGAACCGACAACTCTTTTTTACAGCACTAATAGCTGCTTTTAATGATTCTTGAGTCCAGCTCCCTCGTAGAGCAATGGCTTTTCTCTTGTACTTATTGCGCATCTAAAGCAAATGTAGAAAAAATGAATTACTTGAACACATTACAAGTATTACTACGGCCATCATACACCGACTGTACGTGGCCATATCTCCTAATCTCCCGAGAGAGATGGCCACATCTAAAATGTAAACAAGTAGAAATAATCCATACAAAATCTTGAGGTTATAACAATGCACTGCTCGAAAACGATTAAAGAAAAACAAAAGTCACCATAACTATTATAAAATAACATCACGACAATGTAAATCATGAAATATTAGCACTAGACAGAATAATAAAAATGGATTTCACTTATTAAACATATTTTATCAAACTTTTTCTCGTGCGCTCACACCTGCGTATGACGCGAAGCGAATTAAGCAGTAACAGGTGAAATCTAGTGTGCGGTTCCATGAAAAATTTCTTATTGCCATTTCTCCCTTATGGCCAACTCCCCCGGAATTACCCTATACATATTTTTTCCCGAAAATACGCAATGGATAAAGGCCGCAAAATGCATCTTTTACTTATTTATTATTGTATTTTCTATGATAAGACGTAAGGATGTGTCCAAAATTAATTCTTTTCAACTTTTCTACACTATATTATAAGATATCAAAAATATTCATTCGAAATTCGTAAGGCTATGAAACTATGCGATAAAGCAAACTTACTCGGAATTTAAAGTTTATGCAGAGCCCTTGATCAAATGGCGGAATAATGATTCACCGCTACCATTTAGACTCGTCAGATAAAATGTTTCATAATAACTTAAAATATTTATAACCTCAACGATATTTGAACACCAAGAGGACAGAAGATGAATCCTTCATTTATCAATCACTACGTCTCTATCGCAAGAAAAAATCCGACCTCACATGCCATCTTCCGTACAGCCAGCAAGCGACCAGGCTTCGAAAAAATGAGAAACAACAAATCCATATTCCTTTTTTCGAGGCCGGATCAGTGCGAGGAGTGCAATACGCGTGCGCCGCTCCCATCGGCTCGCGATTATAATTTCTTTTAAATATTCAAGCTGCGACGTATAGCACTATAATAAGCCGAGGCGCTTTATTGCCTAAGTTCGCAATTAAAAGAGAAAATTGCGAGCGTGCTTCGAAAGAATATGACTCGCGCGTCGCCGCGCTCCTGCCTCGGCCCATAAATCTCGTCTACAAATGGATTTTCGGTTGTGGCGAATCGTAATAATTACATTTTCAAAAACCGTTATACGCCACACGTGCGTGTGCGTTGCACGTACAAACGAAAAATACCACATCACACGGTTGCCTTCGTTGGGCGACAACGGTAGAGACAGGGGTACGTGTAGCGTCATCCGCGATGTAAAGCGATCGCGCGAAGCGCCCACTTTTCTTCGTCAAATCGCTTCCGAACGATTATTCGCGGCTCGTATTATATTGTACTTCGTATACGTGAAAAAAAGTTTGAAAAAAGTGCGCGTTGCGCCCGTGCGCACATGTGCTAACGGGGACCAGTGGTGGAAGGGGAAAGGTAAAGAGTGTCGGCGGGGGGTGGGGGAAAGATTGACGGATTTGTGTGTGTGTGTGTGTCTGTGTGGGTGTGTGTGTGTGTGTGTGTGTCGATCTTTCTCGATGTCTCTATCTCTCTCTCCCTCTCTCGTGTACCAAAAGAAATATATATATATATATATATATATATATATATATATATATATATTCCAGGGTGACTGCGATTTGGGTCAAATTTGAATTTTCAAAGTCTCCTTGAAAAAACATAATCAAGATGTATAAAAAAAATTATGTGCAAAGTTTCAAGGCACTCGGAAAATGTTTAATGATGCCTGTGAGGGTTTGAATTTTCACTACAAAAATACATGTGTTATTCCAAGCTATTACTTAATTATTTCTCATGCTTAGAATATTGGTGGAAAAAATCTGAAACTTGGCACACATATTGTGTACGTTATGAGGTATATGACCAAACATTTACAGATTTTCACAGCAATAATTGGCATTATTACTAGCTTTGCAATTATATATATATATATATCCCTCTTGCGCCTATATACATGTATGTTTATCATTCCCGAGTGAATGACAGAAAAAAATTGAGATTGCGCTATTCACCAAACACGAAAATAATAGAAAAAAATCGAAACATAAGCACAAGAATAAAATACCACAATATAAGGAGAAAAATACGAATCGTTTTAAAACTATTTTCAAAAATACAAAGAGCGAGAAAGAGAGAGACCCATCCTTTCTCTTTGTTTTAATAAACAGCTAGACGTGTAAACCGTGTGCCAAAGAATGAAGTATAGAGTAGAATACAAAAAAGAGCACAAGACCATTGCGAAAAATAAACGCGTGCGAAAAATAAGCACGTAAAATAACACAATATGTAAATTCAAGAGTAAATTGCAGCAACATCATGTAAAAGAAAGGAAAAGAACGACTCCAGTGAACGAAATGAAAAAATTGAAATGAAGCATTGTTTAGAAAGTAATAAGAAAATATATAAAAAAGAGAAGTGGAGGGACGGAGAGAACGAGAGGTGAAAATGAGCGGCGGGATTCCAGGGAGAAAGACAGAGAGAGAGAGGGAGAGAGAGAGAGAGAGAGAGAGAGAGAGAGAGAGAGAGAGAGAGAGGGGAAGAAGGAGCCAGAGCAAGCGACAGAGAGAAGCAGATGGAAATATGGGCAGAGGTGGCGAGGGAGGCCCCGTCATAAGATACGATGATAGATGAACCCGAAGGGTTGTTATACCCCACGTAGTGGGGGGAGGCAGTTCCATTTCAGGAAGGGTTTCCCTCGTCGGCCAATGAGACTCGTGGGGGCAAGCGAGGCCGGCCAATGATACACGCGAGCGCCGCCCGGGTGGTGGAGGTAGTTAGCCCTTAGGGCTAACGCCGACAGGGCGCATCGGCGTTGCGTCACTCTGACATTGAGTCAGTAGTGGCCCTGGAACGAGGACCGTAACCGCCTTGTTCCCCCGTGTGCATACGCAAATGACCCACGCATCGAAATCTCGAAAGTCTCTCGCAGTCTCTCCCTCTCTCGCGCGACCGACTGCTAGTCGACATAGCGAATTACTGGAAAAAGACACATTCGACGGGGCCCTTTCAGAGATTCATTTTTTGGAGCTCGTTATCGATAACCCTAATAAACTTTCAAAGTGATCAGTGTCAAGATATTTATTATCGCGGAGGATAAAAAATGCATTGAACTCGGAGTATTCGGGGACAAGTGTATAATTGAGGGGAACGAAAAATCATTAAAAGAAAGCCGTTCGCGCTGATGAGAAGGGGACGCGCTCGGAGAACGCTCCTGGGGGGCTGCTCGCGGAAAAATAGCTCCGAAATTCGTCGTGCTGGATCACGAGGAAGGACAAAGAGGCGAGCGAACAGATGTGAGGGTGAAAAAAAAGAGGAACAGTGGTTACGGTAGTGGCAAGTCCCGCCGTCATCGTCGCGGATCGTGCAGTGATAACGGTAACATGGTGTTCCTCGAAGATCCGAGAATGATCTTCGCGGATATGCGCCTACACGCGACCAGCACGCCCACCAGCACACCAACCCGCTACCACCATCGCCATCATCGACGCCATCACAAGTACAGGGCCCAGAACAACAACGATTGTACGACATTCGAGCAGTCTCTTCTTTTTTTTTCTTTTTCATTTTTTTTTCTTCTTCTGGAGAAAAGAAACCTTCATACTTTCGCACCGAAGTGAGCTTTCTCGGGCCAAATGTCCGGGAAGAAGGCTTTCGATGGCTGTGTGATTGAAGACGCGAAAATGTTGATCGATGTTATTTGTGAATTAGCGTCAGGGCCTCCGCACACGGCGAATTTTCTGCGCGCCTTTTCTCCGCGTAGAAAATACGCCGTGCGTGCACAGGCCCTTACGAGAAATTTGAGGCACCTTTGGAACGGACTCGTCCTTGCTCTATATCGTTTACAGCATTAATTGATCCAGAGGTTTTGATTTTGGAATTTTTCTTTTAATTCCCTGCCCTGGCTCGTGCTGCCAAATATTTTGAGGTGGCGATCTTTTTTTACACAAATACACCGGGGGGAGTGGGTTCGGTATCGAATTCGAACGAGACCGAAGAAGCTGTTTGCCTTTTAAGCCAGTTCGAATTTTCTTTTAATTTTCATTTTTCATGGACAATATTCGATACAATTCTCGCAAATTTGCAACTATCGAGAAAGAACATGCCGAAAAAACAGACCAGGATCGTAGTATAATCGGCATCGAGTCTTGAAAAAATCGGTCAAGGTATTCGGATGGTACCTACAGTTCTAAATTTCCGAAATAGGAATGTTTATAAAAATATTGGGAGTACAAATAAGTCTCCGCCGTTTGACAAAAGATGGCCCCATTAGGAGGTTATGGTTGAAATTGTCAGGTGTAAAACGTCATATCGTCGGTTGGATACCTGGCAAGACCATAACCCTGAAATATTAACGATTTTGTATCAGCATCGCATGACTTTTTTTCGTGCGAAAATGTCGAGTTTTGAGCCGAATAAGCGCCATTTGCGAGAACTCTTGCGTTTAACACGAATCTCTCTTCAAAAACGCTTCCAATTCGGCGTCTTTGTTTCGGCCTTCCGTTACGTTTTTTATCGTCGACGTGAAACTCACCGTTCTTAAAATTTTGAAATCACTCACGACAACTTCTCTCACTTAAAGCGGCTTCACCATATGCTTCTACAAGCAATCGATGCGCCTCAGCTGCAGATTACATCAAATTAAAGAAATTCAGATTAGTTATAAAGTTTCCGCAAATGACGCTTATTCGGCACAAAACTCGACATTTTCGCACGAAAAAAATTATGTGATGCTGATACGAAGTCGCTTATATTTCTAGGTTATGGTCTTGCCGTATGTCCAACCTTATATGACGTTTTACATCTGACAATTCCAATCATAACATCCTGGTGGGGCCATCTTTTGTCAAACGGCGGATACTTATTTGTACTCCCAATACATATTGAAAACGTTTGTGTAAATGAGTATGTATATTGAAATATTATCAACGTTCGTACCAAGTGTTGCAAAAATTCTGCATTTCGAAATTTGTCGAGCTTTTCATTTTCAAAGGCACTATTCAAGGAACGTCTTGCCGATTTCAGAAATTCATACAGTTCTGAAATTCTTAAATAGAAATGTTTATATATATAAATATTGAAAGCTGTATATAAATTAACGATATACATTTTATATAAATGAATATTGAAATGTTCATATAAATAAGTATTAAAGTTTCAAGATCAAGAATGATCGTATCGAGTATTGCAAAGATGCTGCATTTTAAAATTCGTCGAGTTTTTCATTTTCAAAGCCACCATAGAAGTAACGACTTGCTTACAGGGAGGGAGCTTTGCGAGCGAAGTAAAACAATGAGGAAGCTCTGACCAAATGTTTTTTCTGTTGTACTTGATCACGAAGTTCTCTCAAACTTGACACTGCAATTCGTTAAGTGTAAGCTGAACGTGTGTGGTGATGTTTTCCTGTATTTTCATTTATGCGGTGTAGCAAATTCTCCACGGGTGCTATTGAAGAAAAGACGGTAAAATTGCATACGAAAAATCGATGGGTTTCTAGGTACTAATTGTGAGAAAATTACTCGTATGATTAACTCTGATTTAAAAAAATATTCTTTGTATACGTATTAAACCAAAATATAGGTGAATTATAAGAAACGTATAAATAATTGGCAGGCGTTAGTAATGAATACGGATACTGGTAATTGAGCTTTCACGAACCCGAATATTTAACAAGTAACTGATGTTCGTCTATAATCAAGTAAAAATACATCCCAGTATACTGGTAAAATGTCAAGTCAAGTTACCGAAATTTTAACGAAAAATTACGATTCTAAAAATCGTCTCATTTGTACGGCGCTTTATGGAGATGAGACGCTGGCCATATTTCTGTCAAATAATTTATACACTAAATAACTCTAGATGCCTGATATACACTGTTCACGCGTGTAAAGAAATCTAAAGACTCCGTAACGACGATAAAAACCGCGGCTCACCGAATGTTTAAAGAAAATATTAATCGTAAGACTTGGAAAAATGTGACTAGCAGAAGAATTTTTGTAGCCGTGACTTTAAAGAAAATGTAAAAATGTCTAATTCTACTAAATGTGCACGAAAATTATAATTCCAGTTTTTCGTTGGCTATAATAATTGATTGTAACTTATTTTTATTTAGGGCCACTGTAATGTACCAATGATTCAAAAGGGCCCTTCTCATGACTCGACAGAATAGGGCCTCCAGGGAAGAAATTGCTTGAGCGAATTGTACACCTCAATCCTTGCACCTGATCGATCTAGCTAACCATAAAACTAGAAAAGTATTGGTGAATTATAGCGTTTTTTCTGCACTATTCGGCAGAGGAAAATAATACTTTAATTTCTTCCGCAGCAATTGACGAAAATTTGCATTATTATTCTTAATATTCTATTGACAAATATTGCTTTAAAAAAACGTCGACGCTTTTTTTGTTTCGGGTCAGTCAAGTGGAACAGGGTTAGCTACGCAATCAAATCTTCGGCCTTCCACGCTCTGATAAATGCATGTTCTTTATTAAATTGTACCGATATTTTTCTTAATACGTATATTAATTATGTGCAAAAAATAAAGTAAATCGCATGAGTAGTTTTCTTATAATTAATTCCCAAAATCTCTACCGATTTCTGCGATATTATGCGGCCCGCAGAAAGACTATTTTTCATACGTGGTTTGTAAAAAAAAACCTCGCATGTATTCAAGTGTATTATAAGAAATAAAAATAAATTTTAAAAACTCGAAATAGCCATCACAATTAATGTAAGAGGAATCTTTCAGAATTCGACGCAACAACGAAAAAAAACAAGTTTCTATATTGAATGTACTTTTGTAGTCAGGCATTCCCGAAGCACTTTGTTTATTATTTTTTCTTCATTCGTATAATTACAGAGTTAAAAAGTAAGCTTCGATTTTTGCTACAAACTATTATAAATTCAGTTATACAAATTTCCCCCAGAATTTGAAAGGGACTCTGCTAATGCTTACGGCTAAAAGCACATAGAAAAAAACTTAATTATTTTGCTTCAGATAATCCAAAAAAGGTGCTTTTATTTCTATACGCGTTTTTCACTTCTTACAATCTACTTTTTTACCAACTGCATCTCAAAAATCAATAACTTGTCGGGCATTCGCAGTATTTTGATCCCTCAAGCGCCCGATAACAATGTTTATGCATCACTAACGAATTAGCTGACGTTTCTTGAATTACAACCGTTTTCATCAATACGATCATTGGTTTTTTTTCGCCTACTCTAATTCAAGAGGAATAAATTCCATCTATAGTGGAACATATGCATATACATATATTTATACATTTATGTATTATATTTTGAATTACAGATGCCGATCTGCATGGCGACGTCGATGGACCTGAACTTAGCGGCGATGACAGAAGTATCGCGAGTGACATTAACGATGGTAATGAGGCTACCCTGGATCACGACTCCATGGATTCCGATCGCGGCGGAGCTCTCAACCTGGTTAGTAAAAGCATTTTTTTAAAGCCATGGATCTCTATATCCTCGCGTTCACATGATCGAAGTTGTTTTTTTGCCATGGTGTTGTAAATCAATGCAGTCGGAGTTCGCCTGATTGGATTCGTCCGAGTCGTTAATCGAAAGTCACCAGACAAACAGTGGGTTTCCCAGTTACTTCTGGTAACAAAAGAGCAATTCTTACGATTGACTTAGAAACTGAGATCGGGTGTCAATTTTCCTTTTACTCCGAATAATTCACAGATAAAAAAGTGCTCTCTTCGGGAATCGCTAAAACGCTAATCAATTTAATATGACATGAAAAATCAGGGATAATTGAACCGAGTCTCACGCGTCCAAGGAGCGATTGTAAAGAAAAAGAAAAAAAAAACGAAAAACGTTTCCTATATTTGGACTCGGCGTGCACATATATAGCGATCTTGGCCCGCATCGGAAAGTAAGAGGAACGATTCTCCAAAGGCAAGCTTCGAGCATCCCTTACGTGTATTTATGACGGAAAAGGGAAAACCGGCTCCTGCCGAAAAGAACATCTGTCAATATATCCGACAAAGCCCCGAGGCACAAGCACAGTGTAACGCCACCCCGTGTTGCGGGGCTTTCGAATTTTCTTTCATTCATCCTGCGCTTCCTTCGCAACCGGGACACGCGTCTCACCTTCCTGTGAATAATAAGACTATACGAGGAATGCCAATATTTATCAAATAAATAGAGAGAGAGAGAGAGAGAAAGAGAGAGGGGGGGGAGAGAGAGGGAGACATCGTATTCGAAAACTTGCGAGTAAAACCAATGGCTATCGGTACAATTAGAAGATAAGTAAAACATAAAAAATATATCTGTCGTCAATATATACAGGGTGGCAATTATAAGCTACCCATGTGTTTTTTCAGGGTTATGCGGGAAGATTTCGCCATTGAAAAAAATACGTTTTTGAATGGTTTTCCAAGCCGTCTGCAAAAAAATATAGCGTATTTCAGTGGTTTGCCGGAAATGTGCGTATGCCAGAAAAAAACTGAGCATTCTGAAAAATAAAAAACAAAATTCCGTTTTGTGTGCCGCAGAAGGAAGATAATTGGCTTCCGAGTACGAAACACTCGTGAAGCCCCGGTATCGGGAAAATGTTACGATGGATGCACGGAGTCTCCTTCTATTTTCAATAAAACGTTTTTTCTAAATGTTCGTTATTCAGAATTTGATTATCTACATTCTGCTTAACTTACAATGGAATGTTGATTTCCTCCGGAATGCTCAAATTTTTCGGGCAAATACTACTTTTCACAAAGATACGCTATATTTTCATTCCGAAAGAACTTGAAGGCCCTCAAATATCATATTCCTTTCAGTTGAAAAATCTCCGCGTCAAACCCTTAACAAACACATGTCCATTCTATTGTTCTCACCCTGTATATATCTATTCATTTACTTAAAGTGGACTACATGATTAGGTTAGGTTGCGTTATGTAATACAACAAAAATCGCAAAGCAAATCTCCAAAGCAAGTCTATAATTATCGGAAAGTCTTCAATATTCTTTACGCAACTCGAATGTACAATTGTCCGATCAGTTACGAAAGAATATAAGCACAAGCATGTAAGCGCTTCTTTATCGTTTTGGCTAAAACGAAACCATAGCGCGATGCGTGAGGGGATTAATCGGCTCCCACATAACTCGGGGCTTAAAAGCATGTAACCAACACTTTATTGATTAAACATTTCAATAATTATATTATGTGACGTGAATATAATTATCCAAACGTTTAATAAATAAAGTGTTAGTTACATGTTTTCAAACCCCGAGATATGTGGGACTCACTTAATCCCCCCATGAGAAACCCGTGTAACCCCATCTATTGTCGAATTATTAGACCATATTATATGATACCTTGGTAGAAGATTAAAAAGTGCACGCTGAGCTTTTCGCACGCAAACTTTCGTTACAGATCAGGATAAAAGCTTAATTTTTTAATGACGCTATGAAATCGAGTCTACTGATCCATTAGTCATGCTAAATCGTTATGTGAGATCGACACCGCGAAAACAGAGATAAATGAGTAGAATACGTGCATAATTAAAACATCTGAAAATTCACATTAGATCGTTAAATTATTGCAACAAATTCGCTCGATGTTTGAATACATTTTGCGAGTTAATGTATTCATTTCACGAACCCGAATATTTAACAATTAACTGATTTTAGTCCATAATTAGGTAAAAATATATCCCAGTGTGCTGATAAAATTTCAAGCCAGCGTACTGAACTTTTAACGACAAATTATGACGCTAAAAATTGTCTCATTCATTCGGCGCTTTATCCAGATGACACGCTGGTCATATTTTTATCTAATAATCGATTCACTATATAACTCTGGATGCCTGATAGAAACTGCTCACGCGTATACGAAAATCTATAGATTCTGTAACGATCATAAAAACAGGGCATCTCCGAATGTTTTACGAAAAATTAACGACACAAGTTCATAAAATGTGACTGGCAGAAGAATTTTCGTTGCCGCGACGTTTCAGGGAAGATGTAAAAATGTCTAAATCTACTCAATTTGCGCGAAATTGTTTATCTATTTTTTTTTTAATTTACCAATCATTCAGAAGAACCCTACTTATGTCCCCACATGCACTGTATGATTTGACGACTTTTTTTGGTACGAAAGTACGGATATTTAGTCATTTTTATAGTTCTTTGCGAAATTGTATTTTCACGCATTACGATACTAAAAACCAAGGTGAAATTAACGATAAATGAATTTTTCAGTATTTAGTATTAAAAATTCAGAAATATGAATTCCCATTGCATTTCAACGATGCAAACTTCGATCTCATCGTACCAAACTGCTGACGGACAATATTTTATGCATACGAAAGTTAATATTTTTTAATAAAACAACCGTTAGTCTTTCTGAGTTGCTTTAATTTCCTTCCGCAGCTTTTTCCTTAAAAATTCCTCAACAATTTTATGTAAATACTAATTTAGATATCGACATTTTTACATCAGATATCTACAATATAAGTCTGTGAAAGAATTTCCGTTGCGTTCCAACGATGGAAATTTCAACACCATATTGTACGAGCACCTACTAACAATGAGAAAAATCGAGTTTTCTCGCCGCTTGAATAATTTTGCGACTAAAAGCGACCCCAAGAAACTACCAGAAGGCATCACGTGTTCAGATTAAAAAAAAGGACAAATAATGAGCTACGTAACCGGATATTTTAAAACCGAATATCCAATTTACCAGACACACGTAGGCTGGAAAAATACATTTAACAACGATATCCCTGCATTTTTTCCACGTTAAAATGGAAGAAAAACGAAGCGCGCGTCGTATCGGAAGACATTCGTAATAGACAGCTCAGGATTTAAAATGCAAAGGAAATAAAAAGGCATAGATAAATCGAAGAAAAAAAGAAAAACGAAACGTTTGCTCTTCAGGTTACCGATGTTTCGCAGCGTAACAGCAGTAGTGGCACAAGCGGGAGTGCCTCGTCGCCAAGTTCCGGCGTTAGCAGTCAACTGACCGGAAGTCATCACGGCAATACCGGGAGTACGCAGGCGGCGCTTGCAGCGCAGCTCGTGAGCCAGCAACTTCTCATGCACGGGCCATTGGGCGCTCTGAGTCCTCAGGAGATTCAGGCGCTCGCTTCGACCCTCCAACAGCAGCAACACTCGCTGCAACAACAGCTCCAGCAATTCGCGATGTTCCAGCAAGCGAATCCTGCGTCCGCTGGTCAACTTCCGGCCCAGGCGCAATTCTTCATGCAGAATCAGGTAATTTCAGAGATTTTTTTCGCAGCCACTCGCAGCGCTCCTGATTTTGTCCCGTCCGTTCGTCTGTCACGGTGAAATGCCCCGTCATCCTTCGTCCCGGAATTCTTGCGGCCGTTTACTTTTGACAAGCGCAATAATGCGTGAAAACGTTGACTTGCAACATATTTTCGTTTTCGACGCTTCGTCACTTCACTGTTTCGTACCGTTGCCACCTGTTCCTCTAAAAAATTTCATTTTAATTAAATTAAGTTTTTAATGGCGAGCCATAGCTTTTTTCGCGGCATTATCAACATGTCGGAAATAAAGAATAGTTTTTTACCGTACCAACGATGTCGATAATTCAACGCACAGGAAGCGTTTTCACCATTTAGATTCTATTCCATTCCAGAATGCAACAAAAATTCATTTTATTCGGATTCTTTCCAATTGAGCTGCAAAAATCACATGTTAATTTTTCACTAATCCCTATAAGAGATTCATGACCTAAATCTGCAAAAAAGCTTTTGGACAATAGTAAAGTTGAAGAAAACATCAACATCACATTTTTTGACTGAATTCACTGTATCCCGAAACCACTGAATTTCATTATCCACTAGCCTCTATAAATCCTCTCTTAGATTATGCTTTGGCAAGCACGTATCAATGCGACGAAACAGCCCAGTGCATAGAGACACGACATTTTTTTGAATGCATCTGGAATTTGTTATGAGGTGTGTATATATATATATATATATACACGTGCCAAATGGGTACCGGAAAAACGTGGCTTAAGCACAGCAACCAGAGGCAGCACCTTGCCACTGACGCGTCTTTTGTCAATCCACACGTGGCACAGAAAGGATAGAAGAAGGGCTTTTTCTTTCGTTTTTTGTGCGCTTTAAAGAACCCACCATCCGTTATTTTGTTATCCAAGTGACGACAATGGGGAGACACACGACGAGCTTCTCGGCAAACGGAAACGGCGTATAGGCCCTTCGTACATAGTAGGAGTGGGGAGAGGGGATATCTTTCGGGTCTAGTTTTCTAACGCAAGCAGCCAACCTGCGCGCCTCAACCCCTCTAACACGCGATCATAAAAGGGTTCGATCGTAATCCCTCGCCCAAGGGGCGTCTACCGGGACACGGACGTTTAATTTCTTCATTCGATACACCACGGTGTGTGTATATTTTTTTTTCTTTCCTTTTTGCTTCGTCCCTCGGGGCAGCAATATCGCGTGTATGACGTTAGAATGACACGCAGTCGTGGGGAACCCTTTCGACACGCGCCGCGCGGACTATCGATGAAAAGAATCTCGAGATCGTTGTCGCGGAGTGTGACATAATGGGGATTCGAAATCCCGAGAATCTTTGGATAATTATTCTATCAATTGGCCCATTAAATTTCATCAAATGTGCGGAAGTTTTTATTTATCTTCGGCGGAATCGCGTTAAGGGGTAAGGCCACTGTAACGGCCCAAAAAAAAAGGTTTTTTCACTAATTTTTTGCTCCCGAAATTGAAGGTATTTGAAAAAAAAACTTTTAATGGTGTTATCGGGCATACATTAAACTTTATTATAAAATTTTTTTACAGTAAAAAAAAACAAAATGGCGGTTCCACAGCTATCTTCCCGGGACATGTTTTGCTTCCAGGGCTCCGCGGCACGCAGCACCACTGGTGCACTTTTGAATCTAGAACAAAAAAAACCATTAATCTAGAGGGCTATAGCTAGAGAATGTCGATCGGATTTTAAAAAGTATCAATTTTGTGGATTTGGCGTGCGTTTGGAAAAAAAAATTGATTTTTGACGAAAAAAACGGCAAGTTTTTTGTTAATAAAAAATCAATAAATAAAGTTCTTGAAAATTCCGATCGACATTCTCAAGATAATGTAAATGTTCACATCTGGTTAAAATTTCAAGTAAAAAAAATGAAAATTGTTCGAGTTATGCTGCGTGCCATTTTGAAAAACCATGTTTCGAGAAAAACGCGTTTAAAGTTTTGCGAATAGTTTTTTATTGGAAAAAATTTAAAAAAGAAGTTAAAAGGATTTAAACTATTTTTAAACTAGAGGGTTTAAACTATTTTTTAAGCCAATAAAAAAAAATCGATTTTTCAAAAAATTTACAGTGGCCTTACCCCTTAATGTTTGTAGATAGAGCTTTTCGACGATTCTCGGAATGAAGTATCTTCGACATCGCGATTTGTGAAGGGTCGGAATGTTGGCCGGTCTGCATATGGTGGGGGCCGAAAAACAGATCGATTTTCGAAATTTTTTGTGATGTGAGAATAGGGATATTACGAGGTCGGGATTTTACACACAAGGCATACACAGTCTCGCTAAGTTTTCATTTCATCATATTGATAAACAATAAAGTTATTATTGTTCAAACTAAATGCCACCGTTGCTGTACGGCCGATCGGTGTAGGTAGTTCTAACAACCATGGTAGGGTGAAATGAAAAATAAAAAAAGTACGCTTAGTATAGGAACAAAACTTTAGTACGACCGGGTACTTTTTTTGAAATTTAAAAAATTACGACATTGACAAGCTGTACAAAAAAGTGCTATTTCCGACAACAAACATAATTAATCATTTGTTGTTAACAAATGGATGAAGATATCAGAAAAATCATCTGAACATACGATGGGACATGTTATAAATCATGCACTGTTAGAATTTTAAGTAAATCGCATGTATAGATTTTGAGATACGACTTATACCGTTTCATGAAACATAGTTTCGAGAAAAACGGAAAATAAATGGCAACTTGCAGCGGGGCGGTTTGCCACACCGCAGTGAACAATCTGACCATTCACAAAAATCATCATAACTCGACCAAATTTTATTCATTTTTACGAAATCTTTGTTGCAAATTGTAACTAAGACCCTGGGCCAACTAGACAATAAAAAGAATCGTATTTTTTAAGGTTCGAGCTCAAGCGGACTCTTCAAAGTAGGTAGAACCAATCAATTGGAAGTATCGATCTAATATCGGGCATTAAATATTCATTGTCAAAAATTAAATTAAGAGTTGAACAAATTGATTGTTGGGACTGATGTTGAGACGTTATTTTGCTGAATAAGCAAGAAGGACGGCGCATTTGTGGTCGCGCCTACTTGAAAAATCTGTGTCAAGGGTGCCCGTATCAGAAAACGCAATGAGGATATCTTGGTCCGATCATCGCATTCATTTAAATCTATCGAATGACTTCGAAATATAAAAAAGGACTATCTAATCGCTATCGTTTATCAGATCGAAGTGTGTCTCGACATAGGCGATGGTTTTATCGAGCAAGCAAGAACGTAATTAGCAGCAAAAATAACGATGATATTATTTTTAAATTCGTCTCGCAATTAGTGCAATTATTTAGCGGAGAAAAGCTCGCGAAATGGACGTAGAAATTGCTTATTTTCTTGTAGGGGCACCACGCAATTTACCAAGCCAAGAAAATCCAGTTGCACTCACGTGAATCCACTGGCAGGGATTGAAATAAAATTAACAATAGAAGTTTCCGCTCGAATATTGCGTTATTAATATTGATTTTGAACATTCAGTTGAGTGTTGATAATGATTAATAATAAAAATGAATAATCATAAGCCGACTCAAAAAAAAATTACATCATTTGAAGAAAAGGACTAAATATAAACATAATAATTGGGTATAAATATTTTTGAGTTTCGGAAAATAGTGTAAAGTTTCAATGGTAAACAAAGAGTTCGTAATAAATAATAATAATTGAGAGTAGTAATCAACCTCAAAGCAATTGAATAGCACTAAAAAAAAGATAATTGAAAGACCAACTTTTGCAATTGAACAATTAACTTCATGTTTTGATATTAAATGACCCTCTAATATTATACAATTAATATTTACTTGTGATATTGAATTAAGAGCGTAATAGTAAATAATGATCAATTTAAGAGTAACTCAATTGCCTTCCGAAAAATAAAAACTACAAAGAGAAATGTGAATACAAGGCGATTTTTTCCGAATGAGGCACCAATGCCTCGTATAATATTGCTATTGATATGCATAAAGAAGCCTACCCGTAGATTATATAAAACAAAATTCTGCCTTGCCAAAATATTTTAACAATTGAATTTGATTATTTCTCACTTTCTGCAACTTATGTCTTTTTCCAGCGGATAAACTTTTGCAAAGTTAATTATTCCCAAATAATTGCAAACAATATTGATTGAAAAGCGTTTTAAAGGAGGACACCACTGTAACGGGCGGAAAAGGGTCGTTTTTTTGGTCTACTAGGTTATTTATTTGGAATTTGAAGAAAAAAAAGTATATTATTGAGCATATATTAAACTTATTTCTTGTACATTTTTATTTAAAAAAAAAAAATTAACAACGTTATTGAGGTATAATAGAGCCTCTGTATAGCAAATGTGACTCAACGACCGAATCGGTAACATGACAATGGTTGGTCCGAAAAATGAAAATGAAAAAGGTTTATAATCTATATGAATGCAGTTCTCTCTGCACGTAGCCATTTTTCGAGAGAGAAATTTCACTGAACGGCGAGTGTTAAGAAAAAGTGTAATTTTGACGAAATTTTTACATGCATCCGGGGGCTTGAAAAATACTAAGTTTCAATAAAAAATAATGTCTACGTGCAATGATAGCTACTGCAATTACGGATATTTTTTTTGCTTTTATAAATTGATAGCCGGACAATTATAGCTAGAGTACGATTCCGGCCAGGTCGAGAAAAGTCATTTCGAGAAGAACGCGATTGAAAGTTTTAGCATACGTCAATCGTTGCGCTAACTGCTCTCACTAGATTGTCTGTAACTTGGTCAATTTTCAATATTAAAACTAACATTTTTCAATGAAAAAGATCGATTCTATTAGCCCCTCACAGTGGTGTCCCGCCTTATATCCTTAAAATTATTCAAACTCCATCCAAATCGGTTGAATACTTTTCAACATGTTCTAAAAAATGTACAATTAAATATATTTTTTTTGTAATTATGAAAAAGAATGTCTGAGTTGCTGTTGAAAAACATTCTATTAGGCCATCGCGACAGGGCCCGAAGTACCACGAAGAAAAAAATTATTCGCCGCGAACCCAATACACACAATAGAGTGTGCACAGGGGTCGTGTCGAGGACCTCCTCTTTTTTTGAAGTCGCTTAATAAAAGTTAAATGCAAATACAATGTAGCGAGTCGTCAGGTAGTTGGCAGGCACCGCAAGCCCTGACAGACAAGAAACGGGACACGTTGAATCCGTTTAGCGTATCTGAAAGAGCACACGAGTGAAGGGTGAGACACGCGACCACTTTAAATTACCATTCTTCGACAAGGGTTGCCCTACGTTTCGAGGGTCACCGGTACAGTACGGAAAACGCTTCGCATAAGAAAGGGTTAATCGATTAGCGTGCGTGCTCCACACACGAGCATCCTTTTTACCTGCTGTTCCTCGGCGCGGCGCACGTGACTCCATTAATATTAAGATATAAGCCTGCGACAAGTGCCCCAAAAGATCTTGCGTGTTTGAATTAGGGTTATGATCTGATCTCGATCTTTTAGCACCACCCTAAATTACCTAGATAAATTAACAAGGACGAAATCAAACCAAGCAGGAATGGATTCTTTTTTATTTCATTCTAATATATATATATACTTCAGAATTATGCAGAAAATAGGTTTTCTTTGCTCATTGGGGGCTTCGCAAAGAATGTTGGTATATAATTAAAAAAATATATATCTCGGAAAGTGAGCGCGATCGCCTACGTCACTTCATGTGAGCCAATATGCACCTTTAGTTAAAAGTGAATAGAAAACCGGTTTTATATATTTTTACTTACGGGAGGCCATTTATTTACCAACGAAAACAAATTTCCTCGAAATCTTGCAGGGGCTGTTGCAAAGCGGGGCCTATGCTCAGACACCGAGTCATCCCCGCTCACACTCCATGCAGGTACGATCGTTATATGAGCAGATGATAATTTAATGCTTGGCCCTGTCGAACGTTACACTACTTTATTGGGTCTAATCGGAATTGAATCTTAACGACACTTTGGCAATGCTAGATCGAGATGTCATTGCTGAAAAAATAGTTAATCACAAATCTCGTATAGTCTTTGAAGAAACTCGTCGAAGAAATAATTTTTGAAAACGTAAAAGCTCGAACTAAAATATTTAACGAACCGTTTTTAAAAAGCATCTGCGTTAAGCAAAGAAGGGACCGCTTGATTGGCGTTGCTCTATCACACATGCCTACATTACACATACGAGTGTAAAGGGAATGTATCCTTTAAATACGTTTTTATAACGTTGTGACAGATTTTACGAACATTAACAAGGTAAAATCTACTTTCTTTAATAAGCAACCCATGAGTCAGTAGAAACGTAAAAAGCTGATGCCCTTCGGCTGCCAAAGAAAACCGGCCTTATCCGAAAGGCTTTCACTTCCAACCATTGACTGCATGGCGTTGAAACTGCACTGACGAAGTTTGGCCATCCTTTTCAGCAGTGGACGACCTTAAATAATTTCTCAATCGATCAAAAAAAGATCCAAGACGGGTTTAACCGTTTCAAAATCTATGGCAGGACTGAGTAGTCAAGTTGAAAAGTACATCCCATGTCCACTGTGCAGATTCAGAACTGTCCGATCCCGTTGCATCTAGAAATCCAGTAGGCAATTGTTAATGAATCCTCTACAGAGGGTCCGTGCAAATGACTTGTTTTTGATACCATTGTGAATTGGATTGTCAGGTGCAGCAAGCAGTAGCCCAAGCAGCACAGCAGCTCCAAGCTCTCCAGAAGCAGCAAGCACTCCAGGGTGGTGGTGGCGGTCTTATGGGAAGAAACGTTTCGCAGCAAAGATCACCTCCGCCACCTGGAACCCCACCTGCCGCGAAGCCACCACCTACGAGACTCGAACCCTCGCCCGAGGAAACGACCGACCTCGAAGAGCTTGAACAGTTTGCAAAGACGTTCAAGCAAAGGCGCATCAAGCTGGGCTTCACGCAGGGGGACGTCGGCCTCGCGATGGGAAAGCTGTACGGAAACGACTTTTCTCAGACGACAATCTCCAGGTAAGACACATCTGCAGCAAACATACAGAATCATTGGGCTGAATTCAAGCCAGGCATAAGCCGAATGAAAACGTACTTATCCGTTTGTGTTGACAAATCTAATTTCGTTGATAGAAGAGGGCTCATTTCTCAATAATATGCTGATCATATTAAAATGTCAAAATGATTTATTAATCTAGATCTCGCACTGCGTCAAAGTTTACGAGCAATTTAAAAAAACGATAAACAGCACTGCAGATATATACAACCATAGCACAAGTCATTACAACAGTTGCGGTGACTTTAAAGGGGTTAATGTCTTTTCTTCCAGGTTCGAAGCTCTGAATCTCTCTTTTAAGAACATGTGTAAGCTCAAGCCACTCCTGCAAAAGTGGCTCGAGGACGCCGACAACTCTTTGAATAATCCGAACTCTCTGTCGAATCCTCTGACAACACCGGAGGCGATAGGGAGACGGCGTAAGAAGAGAACGTCAATAGAGACGAGCGTGAGAGTCGCGCTTGAGAAGGCATTTGTACAAAATCCAAAACCAACATCCGAGGAGATCACGATACTCGCGGACAGTCTTGCCATGGAGAAGGAGGTCGTCCGAGTGTGGTTCTGCAATAGGTCAGCATCGCAAATCTTATCATACCTCCATTATCATCCCAGCAGAGTTGCCAAAAGTCATCCCCCTGGGGCGTGTTACTGAGGTCCCCTTCCCTTGTATCGGACAACCGGAGGTTTCCTAGCCCACTTGATATAAGCTCACCCTATATCAAAAGAATAAATAAACCAAACGCACTTTCGATACATTTTTAAAAACACGCTTCCTGGATCGTTACAAAAGTCCATTTTCGATATAGCTTTATATACCGGATCGTCCAGTAAATATTAGCACTTTTAATATCTTGGAAACTATGGGTGACGGTAAAAATTTGTCCAACAGAAATTGCATTGAACAGAAGGGGTCATTAGTTGGTGATCACGATTTTTTTGTCCGCGGAGTTGTTTAAAAAATGCAACGGTCAGCTTTGTTTGTATTGTCTAGACTTTTACTATGATATATAAACTTGCCACGATTGCAACGATCGACAAAAGACGGGCAATCAAAAATAAAAGTCATTGACCAAGATCATTGACATTGCAGACGACAGAAGGAAAAGAGGATCAATCCTCCAACCGCGGCGATGGGCAGCCCCACAATGGCGTCACCTGCGCCTTCCGTTTTCGCGTCCCTGGCAAGTTCGATGTCCGGTAGCCCGTTGGCGTTAACAACGCACTCGTCGGGTATGGGTCATTCGCACGCGCACTCGCACCCGACACCACTAGCCTCACCTCTACCTTTGGCGTTGGTGACGTCGGCGGGCGGCAATTACCATACGCTTGGCGGTAAATCCCACGAGTGACATCAGCACGCGACCCACCAGAGGGACGTTCTGTATCATCATCTTCATCATACGCAGCCGCATCAACAGCAACTATCGCAACAGCAGCAGCATTCTCATCATCGTCGCCACCAACGACGCTTGTGCAATCTACCAGAATTTTATCGCTAAACCCGTTATCGTTGAAAATAACAGTCGAACCGTATCACATCCCGAGCCAGCACTGAGCTTAATGTAGCTTTGATGCAACGTGCATTCCATTTCCGTAAGATGCAATCTTGCGTTCAAGAACATCTCCAAATGAGACAAAGTACCCCGAACGCGTTTAGGTGCACGATGCATCACGTTGCCTCCCTTCAGTCCCGCAGATCAGCACGTTCACGTGATTCTGATTTTAATGGTCGGACCAATCAGGCTCTTTTTTGGTGTTTTCGCAAATCCTGTCTCCAAGTGATCCTGAAGCATCAGGGTGAAGGGTTATAGCAATGGTATGTGTAAAACGGACGCGCTTGGATGTCACAAAGTGTGGAGCGAGCCAGGTTGAGCTTCCAAGTGGGCTCCATCTGGAGAGTACAGCCCCAAACATCCCCCAACGACATCCCATCAAATGGGCCAGAGAGGGGAGATCCATCGCCGTTGTTGTGTTCCCAGCTTGCCACTTCCCAAACTCGAAAACCATATCACGTATCTTAAATGGACTATTTTGTCCGCGACTATTTCGAAAATTCGACAGGTAGTTTTATTCATATTGGGCGGCACAAGGCTTTCAGCGCCAGCAGGTCTCTCCGTATGCAAATTCAGTACCGATTCATTCGGCTGTAGCTATCAACCGTGCCCGAAGCACACCCAAAAGTCTGATGGAACGTGTTGATCCTACTTGGGAGTGTCTCGTTGGCGCCGTTGCCAAAACTTTTGGGCTATCGTCCCTCGGACTTAGGATCTGACAATTGAGACGAATCGAAAACGGAACTTGGGTTTGATTCTGTTGGATCTAATATCATCTTTCTACGGTGATCCAAAATCACCAAATCGGTCCAAATCCAAAATCACCGATTTGGTGATTCTGGATCGCATTAGATTTTTCTCAGATCAACCGCGGCTTTACCAACAATTTCAATCTTCTAATTTAAATCCGATAAATCTTTGAATTTAGAAACGAATCGATAGCAATGGCTGAGGGAGTACTTCGTCCTTGATCTCGAGCGAGTGCGGTTTCGTTGCACGTAATAGGTGAAATCAAACCTCATCAATCCGACTCTCGAAAAATCACTACTAACATTTGGACTCGGCGTTGCTTCAGGAGAGCCGCTTTGACCCAAATACTTTGTCAGTTCAACGAGTCAGCGATTCGGAACACAACTGTGTTCCGGTCGTAAAGTTTTCAATCAACTGATCATTATCCTTCCGTCATTCGGTCCCCTTAAATTTTAGAATCAGAGACGCTTTTTCCTTCACACAAAACCGAAGTCTAGCCACGACGGGTCGCGTCTTACGTTTCCCAAAGAGGGATCAAATTGGACAACCCGCGTGTGTCGTTAGCCCTAGTGGAATTTCAACAATCGAAGTTTCCAAAAAAAATCGCCAACAGCTGGCAATTATGATTACGTTGCTGCAACGTCAAAGAAATTAAGGTCCGAAAAGCGCTCCGCTATCATTCGACGTAGTCGCTCCGAGCTTCGCTCAAATACGTTCGGATCCTCGTGATGGTTTACATTGTACATAGGACGCTGGCGCGAAGGGTTGTAATTATAACGAAGCTATTGTAATCGGTATCGAATCATGAATCGATGGAGAATATAAGGAGGTCCCAAAGATTCTTTTTTTTCTATATATACACATAGTCGCATCGTCGCGTGCAAAGTAGGTCAAGGCGCTCGTGAAATTAATATTTTTTTTCAGCGACCTATCGAGGCAATCGCGTTTGTTTTAATAGAAAGAAAAGGGCTTTGGGACTTGGATCACCTCGCGGAATACTCTAGAACAATTTTACGCGTTGCGCTGTAACTATTGTGATTTAATTTTGCGATTCATTATTATTATTATTATTATTATTATTATTATTTTATTATCCTTTGTGTATTTATAATTATTTATTGCAATGTCTTTCAGTCGTGGTACAGGCTCCGGAATCGAAACTAATTTACGTTCGTTTCTCCTTGTATCGTAGTGAAGACACTCGACGATGCTACACGTTCCTCGTCCATTGTCTTTACGACGAAATGCTTTGGGTAGTTGTTTACATCGAGAGACCGGCCTTCGATCGCTTTGACCTTGACGCGTCGGGGTCTTTCCTGCGATCGTTTTATACGTACACGTTGGAGCAAGTTCAGTGTCAGCTCAATGTTCGTTTACATCTCAACGATGCTAAAACAATCCTGAACACACCTATACTTCGACAAAAGTCTAACAAAGCCGAACAGCGCATGCACGTGTTTGGTGAATATCTTCTTGAAGGGTATCGCGCACGTTCAACATGTTTACATAAAAATGATCACGTAGATGACATTGACGACCTATGCCACGGTCAAATGTATCGAAGATGGTGTCCTTGGTCCGAACAATTGCCACATCTTATCTTTTCATTTCATTCTTTCGTTTTTCTTTTGTATATACGCGTTACGTTCGAATCGAAGGCGCTGCTCGATGCATTTATCGATGGATCATTTATAGTCAGGGCGTTAATGGGCCGTTGGAAAATCGACAAGGATTGACATTGCGGAACGGAGATGTTGGAAAATCAGGAAGTACAGTATTACAGAATAGCGCGCGCGTGTATGTGTCTGTGAGCGTTATCATACGCGCACGTATCCGTTGCCGCGAATTATTTGCGGACATGCACGCTATTCAGTGCCAAGTTGTATAGGTATTCGTACAGTATTCCGCGAGTGATCACACCACATTTCATCTCGTCGATATACCAGTATAAATTGGTAAAAGGAGGGATTGGGGGAGGGGGATATTTCGACAACTGCGACATTCGTAAAGTCTGAAAAGTACGCGTGAATGCCGCTCAAGGGGCTACGCTCAACATCCGAAAAACGGGTGAAAATTTTGCGGTTTTGGTATCCGTAACCGGGCGATTTAATTTATTTTTAATGTTTCGCGAATTTCATATTTACATAAATATCCTTAGGTTTGGAGAGGAGGATAAGTCATTGTAAAATGTATTTATCATCACGCAAAAGGCCCGGAAAAATCAAAGTAACGAGTAATTTTTGTTTTTTTTTCCGTTTGTTGGTGCCCTTTTTTCAATCGTTCGGCAAGTTAAAAAAAAAAGAATCCTTGTCGTGATTTTTTACACTAAATTCGCATCATTGTCATTAATATCTAGTTCCAAATGGTATTTGAGAAATTGTCCGTTAGACGACGTATATTCATATGATATGATTCATGAATATTTGTTTTTTTTTGTTTCGGGCCAACCACGGGGGTGGAGATTCCAAATAAATTCTCATTACGGACACTTTTTCCTTGAATTTAATGAGTATCCGCACAAACGATATACCAAAAATAAATTAAATCGCACGAATACTTTTGTCACAATTTGCCCAATATTTCCACCGATTTTTCTCGATCGGAATGAAAAAATTCGCTGCTCACGTGCGCACGATAATTTTATACATATGTGTACATAAATATGAATTAGCCAATATATCATCTACCGTTGTAAGCACCCGTATTTGACTGTTCGAGATAAAACTTGTGTAGGAATATAAGGGGACACGCATATTGAAATAAAAAGAAAAAAGCGAGTATGTATAAATTAATGTATTGTACATAGAAGAAAGGGTGGAAGAGTGTGAGCTTAAAGGAAAGCCAGGACAGGGAGAAAGAAAATATACGAATGTCAGATCGTTCGCTCCCGTCATTGCGCAGACAAGCGCCGAGAGCGAGTTTTGCAACGATTTATTATTCTAATTTGTTGTCACGATCGTATCGAGAACTCATCGCAAAATTCTCGTCGATTACACGCTATTTTTCATCATTCTCGTTATTCGCGAATGTAAAAGGGTGCTTGAAGAGGGCGAAGAGATTCAAATTCACTTCTCCCGGGAACACAAAAAAATGTACTGAAATATTTCGCCGAGTTTAAGGATGTTTAAGGAACACTTACATTCCCAGTGAAAAGTTTAATTTTATAGAAGTTCCAGTATTCCGCGATTTGCCAAAAAATCTGGACATAGGCATATCGAAGCTGTTGAGAATATTCATTTCCAATAATAATAATAATACCGTCGGGTTATTAGCGAATAATTATTCAAACAAGAATTTTTTGTCAATCGCTAATGAACGGAACGAATAATTATTCAACAAATGATTATTTGTTGTTAACACTGATAAATAAAACAAATAATTGTCCAACAAATAATCAGGCAATACGAATTCTTTTCACACCTAATGACTTTCTTGATTGTTTCTCAATACTTACGATTTTTTTTACGAATTTTCTTCTTTACCAATTTCTTTTCGGGAATTCTGAAAAATGTGCAATCTATCGCGATTAAACATTGTTGTTTTTTTTCGGAAATTAATTGCTCATTGACCTTAAAAAGTTTTTACGTTATTCAACGTACGGATTCGTAAATGCAACTTTGAAGAAAATTTGAAAAGTGCTACTCGGAAGAGGGAAATATTGCATGAGTCATTGCACAAGAACTTTTTTTTTTAATCGATTATTCGTTGAACAATTATTTGTCTACGCAATCCCTCATTTTTTTCGTATCGATCAGAGTAAGCCGTCAGCCGAGAGTACATCCTCAAATCAATCGAAATATTTCGCAAGCTAATTATCGTGGTTGGCAAATTATTTCTGCCGCAGAAAAAACCCCCCCCTCGTTATCCGGGGGATACCTTTCCACAGCGTAATTTTACGATTCTTTAAACATGATCGTTTAGTTGCGTCGCACGAACCAGCAAACCATTGAGATCGGGCGTGTGACGATTATCGATTTTCCAATATATACATATATATGTGGACCAAGTATAGTAAAAAAAAAGCAGAAGAAAAAAAAGTTCCTAAAACGCGCACATTAACGCTCGTGCGTGGGTAGATTTGTGAGTATTTGTTAGCGCAAAGAGAGTGAGAGAGAGAGAGAGAGAGAGAGAGAGAGAGAGAGAGAGAGAGAGAGTTTTCTCAATGAGAAAAAATGTCTCGCGAGGTTTTTTTTTTTAATTAACGCGAGAAGGAGTATTTTTCCAATTCGCAAAATTTCCCCTTAATACCTGTAAGCTGTGAATAGTGAACAACTTGTAGATAACTTGTATGAAATGTACGTGGATAAGGCGGAAAAAGAACGATATCCCAAGCTTTTCACAGCCCTCCGCTACACCAAGCCCCAATCCTTCAATGTTACGTTTTGCGTGGCAGCGTATTCGACGGTTAGTAGATACACTATCAAATGAATTATTCGATTAGTCGATATATTATTGCTTCTATTATTATTATTATTATTATTATTATTATTATTATTATTATTATTATTATTATTATTATCATTATCATTATTAACATTATTACATTATATTTTAACTTTCATTATTGGAAAATAAATTGATATAGACATTTACGTTCGTTTTGTTTGTCCGATTTATTTATTTTTCTTTTCCATAAAGCGACGTTCGGACCGAGTGAAAAAATGAGGGTGCATTTCTGGGCAGACACTGTGAGAAATAAAACCACATCGAAATAAGACTCGTGCGAAGTATATGTGAATAATATTTTTTTATATGTTGCATAGAGGAAAAAACAGGAGAGAAAAGCACATGTGTGAAAGATTTTGTATATGCTGTAGTGTATTTCCACTTGTGTCACTTGTGCATTTTGAGGGGAAATAGGTAGAGACTTGGAAATTAATCGTGGGACTGATAGTAACGCGATTTACTTAATTTTTTGTACGTGGTTGGTACAGGTGTTGGCAGAAGTATATGTAAAATGTGTAGGAAAAATATGAATAGTTAACGGTCGGATTGTGTACCCAATTCCGCTTTCCGCTGGGTCCGAAAGAAGCAAAAAATGTATTCACGAGTTATATCCTATTGGCGATAGTGTAAAAAATAATTTCGCTAATAATATTATTTCATAGGGAGATAATAATAATAATACGAAGTGGCGTCGGCAATTGTAAAATAGAACAAACGAGATAAAAGAAAAATTGATCTTGACACGATAGCCAATGCGAAATGATTTGCAAATACTTTTCGGTATTGGGTTCCCACCAACGAGATGGGCAGAATTCGGAACTCCATTCGATCGCTCGTGTGCACGGACCTTTCTGACGATACTAAATAATAAACCAAAACAACGTAGGGCGCTAAACTAGGCTTCTTATCATTCATTGTGGAAATTATGAGCCATTTTCCTGATAAAACGGTACTCCATTAAATGTTCCGACCACCAAGTGATGCGAAGTGTCTCGCGCTAATCAATTTCCATTTGCAAACTGTCATCTGTTTTTCTCGTTCCGTTGATTAACACGAAACTCATTTGGGATTATCCCGTTATCACCGTCCTGCCATGGGCTCAACTGTAAATATGTATCACGAATGATTAATTGTGAGGAGCGCATTGATGATTAATGATAGCGATTTCGTATACCAAGTTCTAAACGTCCGTAGAGAAATGACTCAGCTTCCGGTATGCAGATAAGTCTTATAAGGACTGATCAATGTTCGAGGTGTTATATATTCCAATGAAATAGTGCATTCATATACATAAAATATTTCACTACGACGTAAACAACATCTTGAACGTCGATTAATCCTCATACGATATACATTTGTATATATATTTAGTTTATTTCTAATGTGAACACGCACTTTTAAGGTGATATTTGGGAAATAAATTTAGAGGAACGGTCAAATCTATGGTTTTAGTATTTTACAGTTATATTTATACATGCGTGGAGTCACATCTTACGGTAGTACGAGCGCGCAATCTTGATTTATATAGATTTTGTTTAAATTTTAACCAGACATTGTTCATATCATTATGCATGTTTGAGTGACATTTCAGAACAGTCGACTATTTAGATTGGGAGATAATGGGTTTTAAGATTGCAACTTTTAACACTGCAGACAGAACGATTTTCCGTAAAAAATATTTGTCCCCTATAATAAGAAGACTATGGCAACACCGCATCGTTCCACGTATCCAATTACGTCAGTTTGCGCGGCATATTTAAAATAATACTCCAACACAAATTTTGATTCGGAAGTGATTTTTATTCGAACAAAGTTTTTAATTAGTTATGAATGAACCATCACTTTTATTTGTTAATGAAGATAACATAAACAATATAAAATATTAATATTTATAATGCAAATATTTTTTATCGCAAAATTTGTAACTTTTGGAACACGATTGAAAAAATCCTCGATATATGGAACAATATTGTTCTGCGGTGTTACCATATTTTATTATAGCCATATGCCTTATTATAGGGGACAAATATATTTTTACGGAAAATTATTCTGTCTAAATTTCAATGCAGACCCTGCGGTGTTAAAAGTTGCAATTTTGAAAGCCATTATCTCCCAATCTAAATAGTCGACTGTTCTGAAATTTCACTCAAACATGCATAATGATATGAACAATGTCTGGTTAAAATATGAACAAAATCTATAGAAATCGAGATTGCGCGCTCGCACTATCTTAAATCGTTCTGCCCTCCATATTTTTTATTGCTTTATGATTACTATTATTTCATGCCGCGAAAAGTGAAAATTTTACTGTAAAATTCAGAGTATTCTTTTTCAAACGCCGATATGTCGTAAATTTTTCCCAAATTTTTTTATGAGACGGCGCAAATATCACCACATTCGAAAAGAACATGACCTGCGCAACATGAACTAGGTTTTATGTACAATTTCGAATAAAATGCTGCGAAAAATATTTAGAAGCATGTTTATATATAACTGTGAAATATTAACACTAAATTTAATTCCCAAAAAATCACCTTGAAAATGGGTATTCACACTAGAATACGACCGTAAACGCGTTTTACCTCGCAAACACTAGAATTCATGTTTAGAAATCCTAACAAAACTAACTTTAACCCCATTCGGCAACGTTTTCTATTGATTCATGTAGTTAGAACTAGTTTTGTAACAAACCCAAACAAATCTAAACTTTAATCTCATTCGAAAACAGTTTTAATTGATTAATTTCGATAGAATCAGTTTTTTCTAGATAAGACGAGTTTAAACTAACTTGTTTAAACTAGATAAGACGAGTTTAAACTAACTTGTTTAAACTAACTAAACTAAACTTGAAACGAAGGCGTTTAATAAGAACTAGCTTTGACTAGGGAAAACGCGTTTAAACTGAAAACGGATTTCAACTGTAACATACACTGGGAAACTTGTACGTTGGGAGACCAATAGTACTATATTCGTTCAAGGAAAGGACATTAAACTTTTCGATCGTTGCTTGTGCTGAGTAAATATTTATTTCCGAAAAAAGAAGAAAAAAATACGGACGGTACACGGTGAAACCCATGGATTTTAATTATTGATAACGATGCACAGTCCACATTGAATAATGGGCAGAGTGCATATATATATATATATATATATATATATATATATATATATATGTTTATGACATGAATATTGATATGCATTGCAAATATATATTATGCATATAATATATAGAACATCAATATATATATATATATATATATATATATATAATGAGTGTGTGTGTGTGTGTGCGTGTGTGTGTGTACAAAAACGAAATCAATGTGTAATCCATATTAGGAAAAAAAATAATAACTTTGCATCGTTAGTGAATGTCTTTTTATTAGGATGCTAATAAGTGCGAAGATGAGTGGGTGTCAGGAAGCCGAGATTGGGCAGAGGTTTATAAGAAAAAAGAGGAAAAAGAAATGAAAAGCAAATCGCCAAAAATAATGAAAGAAAGAGCATGGTATGACAGTTCCTAAAAAATTGTACCGATCTCGTGTGAACGCTGATTCATATCGATTGCCAAAAATCAAAAGTCCACGAGGAACTATCCCACTTCGCGTTTCAAATAAAAATTTGTCGAGTTTTGGCAGTCGATATTTTAATAAGTTCTAATATTTTGTACTAACGATAAAAATGATATCAATGACGTATTGGTCAAAATCAACAATAGATGACGCGTAGTTTCGCCGTGGTGAGCCGAGCATTTTAAAACGATGAGAGGAAAAAGGACATTTTTAAAGATAAAAGAATCGAGATTCCTCGACGGTCCGTGGATCGGAGAAATCCAGTTGACAAGACGAATAGACTTATCGCAAAAATCATTAACGGTGTATAAATAAAATCATATCAAACTTCAGAGTTAACATCAACGCTAGGAATGTCATGATTAATAATTATTTAACATTACATGATTAGTGAAATATTGTAATTATATAATAAACTGCGTCATAGATCAGACATGTAATCATGTGTAAATATATATATATATATATATATATATATATATATATATATATATATATATATATATCAGAGGTTCACGTAATTCTTTTTTTCTTTAGCAAATGACGATTCCAAAGATGTTTGTTGCAGCGGCTGAGCGAAGATCACCGGCTGAATGAACTTCGGTGGAAAATCAATCGATCTCGCAATCTGCGTAAAATTTTATTAAATTCGAGAATAAAGTAGTAACGGAAGTTCGCTGATTTGTCCTTTTTCGCATTCAAAACCAAATTCGTTGAATTTTTAGGCGCTGCTTATCAAATACTTTTTACTTTCTCCAATCGAGTTTTGAAGCACATGTTTTTAATGGTCATAAAAATGATCCGGGAAAATGTTAAGTATCGGTAACTTTACGTTCAGTGGCAAAAAAACACGAACGTTCGGAGCGTCGTTATTTCCTTTTTGTTAGTACTATGATTTTCCGAAATTTCTACGTAACGCGATGTATAATTTTATTACTAAAAATAATTATTATTCACAACTGCACTCAGGAATTTTAACAATAACGTCAAGATAATCTTTTGCGGGGGTGGTTTACGAAAACTCGCGCGCTAAGCCTGGTGAAATTAGCGCCCCCCTTATGCATTAGAACATGAGATCCGGATGGGCAGAAGGGAGAAGGGGGCGCGCGTACTTGCGGATCTTGGCGACGCGTGGCGCAGTCTATTGCCGAGACGCCCTAGACCCGGGCCTTGCGGACCTAGTGTAGGTATTAACCGCCTCTGATCTTGTGAGCTTTTGATGGTCCTGGATGATTTCGAATTGCTTTGAAACCTGTAGGTTCCATATTTAGGAAAATTTATAACGGTCTTGAGTTTTGGTTTTAAATTCGAAATTCATAAAAATCTGGATAAAGTAATGTATCATTGGATCTGATACCGATGATCCTCCGATGAGATTTCTTCCAGGGAAAAGGGGCACAATATGTTCCGCTTTTATTCGTATCATAAGCGTAGTTTTTTCCAACTACAACGGCAGTAGGTCAATACCAGGCAATTCCAACAACGGCCGGTCATAATCCTAACCTTCATTGTACCTACGGTAGGTTATTTACTGATCTTCATTGTACCTGCGGTTGGTAACAATACCGATGTTGATGGTATCTGCAGGCAGTTACAAAACTGACTTTTGCTGTACTCATGGTCAGTAACAATATCCGACCATAGCTAAGATAAACGCTCGAGTCTGTAAGGGAAAAAGCTTCCTTCGCAAATTTAGCTGTTACTCTTACCTACGCTCGGTAATAATAAGAAAGTTGGAGTTTCGTCCAATATTGTTTTAGTCGTTCCAGGAATTATCAGTGTTTTGAAGTAGTTGCTGACCCCGATAGCTCAATTTTCTTAGCATTTTACCAAACTTAAAGGATCGCATTACCCCTAGGGGCGAGGCTTTTTCATTGTGGTTGACTCGGTAAGGTTACAAATCCTGCCCTTCTGTTCTGTCGATATTGCAGATCGTGACACTTGTAACTGTTGATATATCAGAAAACGTTACGATATTTTCGCATGCCTTTACCGACCCTCCGATGTGGTACGTACAATACCATGAGAACATAATGACGCAAACATGCTAGATGGCGATATCAGATAATACCATTAGCATTTACATTATAGCTGATATGAGACAATATTGGAATACTATACTATTCGAAATGAGTATAATTGTACGAACTGCCGCAAAGTGACGTTGGGGATTAATTATTTCTATCATTATTAAGAAATTATCAACAGAAAATTGAACCTGTGAATTGTTTAACGCACGATAAAGTCCTTACAGAAAATATTAAAAAAATGTTTTTAAAAAATCGTCAGGCTTAATATTTTTAAAATAATTTTTCAATATAATGTTTGTCTTTGCGTTTTTGAATAATCTTCGAATGAAGTTGACGCTATTTAACAGATCGATGTAGCAGGAATCAGCTTTTCCAATCCAAGATGCCATGCTGCACCCTCTTAAATTCAAGAGGTATTCAATAAATTGAATAGTTTCCGAAGACGAGATTAATTTATCACCGCACCTCAGTCTTACCGCGGTCGCATTCAACAGTTTTGTCTTCTCAACATTTTTTCAACAATTATTTAATTATTTTCATTATTGCTTCAAATAATACCGAATATAATTATTTTTTAAAATGAAAAATTTAACAATAAAATTTCTATAAGCCTGGAAAATTTGTAAAGGCGGAAATATCACAATTCGAATTTTTGAAAGATTGTTTCTTTTGTGATTCTCATTGTTTTTAATAGAAAGAAGCAATCGTCATTTTTCTTACATAACAATGAGCTCCAAGATGTTTCGAGCTATAAACTTCCGAGGTGTACACCTTAAGTACAGTTTTAATAAAAATGTATTATGTCGATGGAAGTATGAAATAATACAAATATTTAAGAACGTTCTACCACTATGCTTCCTAGTTGACTATTTCGTATCTGATACAGTATTTATAGTCCCTACATAAAAGTTTCTTATCTCCCCGTGTTAAGCTTTCAATTACCTAGCTAACAGGTGACACCGTCTGTTAGCCCATTGATCACTTGCAAGTTTCTTTGATTGAAATCCCATTAGAGCTGCAGCTAGGGACACATCTGAGATGTCTACCATTTCAATAGTAAATTTCAATGCATACCAATACCAGTAATTTCTCACAAGCGAAAACTTATCTCCTCAAATATTCGATTTGCATCTCTAACAATTCCATTGGTCATCTTCGGGGACCGGCTGAATTTTCTATTTTGGGCGAGCATGCGGCTTATTATTTCGTTTCTTGTCTGATCAGTTTGCTTGAAAATTGTTTGTTGTGGTAAACGAATCAATTAAGGAAATTAGCTCATTACCAAATAATATAAAAAAGCAGCCGAGTAGGGCAAACTGCATATGGAGGGGGCGGTGTTTTACGAGTCCTTGAAAGCCAAGGAAACGGTCGCTGCCGAACATTACCAACGCTGGAGTGTTCGAACGATAATTTAAGTGAAAAAAGTAGCATCAAATCGCCGAAAAGTGGTTGTCCTGCATAACGCTCGGGCCCACGTTGCATTAGCGGTGAAAACAACCCTGATTAAACTGAAGTAGGAGGTCCCCACTCGCCCAGTGTATTCTCCGGATGTTGCCCCAAGTGATCATCACTTATGTTCCGGCCGATGCGAGTGGATAGCATCAAAAGACAGGTTATTTTTCCAGCGTGGGATTTAGCTTTTACCATAAAGGTGGGAGAAAGTAGTAACATCCGAGGAAAAATACTTTGATCAATCAGCATGTTTATGCCAAATAAAAGATTACGAAACGAAAAAGTAACAGCGGGTTTCAATGCAACCGTCTAACTTACTGAAAATACCCTGTAATGATGTTTGGATGAACAACTGCAATGATGTCTCCAACATCAACATTGCAGTTGTTTGTGCCATTGATTGTAGTTGCGATTGTCATTTCATCAGACATACAGACATCTAAAATGATATAAGCATCATTGAAAATAATTGTGCTAATGATTGTAATTGCGTTAACAATTTCATCAACGATGCGGAAAATACACCCGAACGAAACGCTGTCGATTCGAAAAAATATCCGCAAGAGCAGCGTACTGGTACATTCAACGTACGCTGGTTTGTCTTCGACCTGGACAATATACATATATATATGTCCGATTTTAATCTTCTACCTGATTTATGTCGAAAAATACTGCTCCGATCAAGTATTGAGTATAATAAAAATTTTAGGGTTCAAAAGGGACGTTAAAAAAATCTTCCTTGGTCCCAAGTTAAAAATGGCGACTTTAAGATGGCTGACATGTTTAGAAAAAACGGGAACTTCACTTTATTTCCACCAAAAAATTTGTCAGACGAAAACTAACAACTTTTGTAGGACATTTTTTTTATAACGTTCATACTTTTCAGGTTAGAACACAATTTTTTTTACTATTTCAGCGCTATTCAGAGTGTGCCACGAGGAGGTAGTCTTTAACATCCCTAGTGTAAGTGTGCGTTTGTATGTGGGTGTGAGTTTGTGGGGATTGTTTAGGTTTATTTGAGAACCCAAATAAACTCAAACAAGGATTAGATCACTGCGGCTCGTCACTTCCGTTATCAAACAAATCCAAACAAGCTCACACGTACAATTGCACTTGGGTTTGTTGATAACGGAAATGACGAGCCTCAGAAACCTAATCCTTGTATGGGTTTGTTTAGGTTATCGAACCAACCGAAATAAAACCAAACAAACCCAAAGAATCTCACACCCACACACACTACTTACTTCCTACTTAATTACTTCCTCCTGGTACGTTCTGGATAGCGCTAAAATGATTATAAAAAAACTGTGTTCTAACCTAAAAATTATGAACGTTATAGGAAAAAAAATTCTACAAAAGTTCTTAGTTTTGGCCTAAGAAATTTATTGGTAAAAAAATGTATGTTCCCATTTTAAAAACATATGTCGCCATCTTAATGCCGCCATTTTGAATTTTGGGCCGAAAAAGATTTTTTTTAACGTCCCCTTTTGAATCCTTAAAGTTGTAGGATAAATATTCAAAAGGGTCCTACCTTTGATGAGGCTGATATTTTGTACAGACCTTCCTTTTAATATTTTAAGAGATTCCCTTAAAGGATTTTTGGCGACGCGTCGTAGTTTTCGAGATATCCATTTTTGAATGTTATTTTTTTGCCGCGCTCCAAATATATCTATAGCTGACGGGCTCGGCCCTGACTATACCTATATATGTTATCGTGCTCTCCGTTTTGTGATGATTTTCGTCTAGTCCACGCGTTAGCCGACCCCCGCCCCTCTCTCTACCGCGTCGACATCGTTTTCGGTGTAACGCTGACTTTTTATTTTGACATTTGACGGTATATGGGAAATGTGCTTGTAGTATGCATGACGAGTGCGTCCATGTAATAGATAGCGAGTAGAATAGTAGGGTGCGCGAAACACTGGTGTGGGCGCAGGGCCCCTCTTGGATGTGTGTGTGGAATAGTGGGGCGCGTGGAACACTGTTGTGGGCGCGCGGCACCTTGGATGTACATGTGGAATACTAGGGTACGTGGAACACTGGTGTGGGTGCAGAGCACCTTGGATGTGCGTATGGAATCGTGGGGTGCGTAGAACGCTAGTGTGGGCGCGACACACCGCGGATGTATGAGCGCTATTCTGAGCAGCAAACTCCCTTGTAATTCTTGATAACCGGCCGGGGAGCTATGGTGGGAAGGTTTCTATCGCCCAAGCTTGACGACGATCAGCACAAAATGGAGAGCGCGATAACATATATAGGTACCTATAGCCAGAGCGGAGCCCGTCAGCCATAGATAGAGCAGGAGCGCAGTAAAAAAAATAACTCAAAAAACGATATCTCGAAAACTATGGCTTGTCGCCACAAATCCGATTAGAGGAACTCTTAAGGGGTTAGGCCACAGTAACGGGTATAAAATCATGGGCGTATTTAACAATTTCCTTTCGTATGAAAAAGTGATGCACTAATAAAATTGACTACACATCTATTTCGTATAAATATTAAGCTGTTAGAAAATATATTTTTTTAATGCACAAAATGGCCGATTACTCGCAACTTCTCAAAATAGCTTTTGTCCAATTGGCGTAACAAATAACTTTAACAATTTTCAATCGATTAACTTCAAATTGAAAAGTTATGTTCCTAATTGCATTTTGCAAAGAAATACGTACGGGATTTGTGATTAATCAAAAACTTTTCATTTTATTAGCAGTTTACGAGCAGTTGTAACGAAATTTTTCACTGAAAATTCATTTCTTAAATTCAAATACATCCAACTTTTGAATGAAACAATATTTTTTTAAATTCCGTACGTACTTCTCTAGGTATTCTAATGTAGATTGCCGAGAATTTTTGTTTTTTGTTCTGGGTAAAAAATTGTGGATGCTAAATGTCACTCCGTTGAGCGCCTAAAAAAAAGATAACAAAATAAAATATTAGTAGTCGGCCATTTTGTACATCGAAATATATATATATATATATTTCTAACAGCTTGATATTCATACTAAATAGATTTGTAATTAATTTTATGAGTGGATCACTTTTTCATACAAAAGAAAATGTTAAATTCGCACGTCATTTTATGCCCGTTACTGTGGCCTAACCTCTTAAGATATTAAAAGGCCTGTGCAAAATTTCAACCCGGTCGAAGGTAGGACCTTTTCTGAACTTCACTCAATTTTTATTATACTCCAAACTTGATCGGAGCAGTATTTTTCGAGATAAATCAGGTGTAACGTTAAAATGGGACACCTGATATACTCATGGTTCAGTTTTCGTTTTTCAAGAGTATAAATATCGGATTGTGCGCACCTGCTTTTACGATTGCATTATGGAAGCAGTAGAGTAAAAGTTTGCTGCGTGAAAAAAACAATGCTCGACTGTTTTTCTCTGCAGCTTGACTGTCATCCAGGTCCAGTATGGTCACTGGCTCGGCTTCCGAGTATGGCACACAATGGGGAACAGTCTGGTACGACCAGCACTTGGCTTTTTAGCCAAAAGCCGAGTGGCGAGCCCTACCTACGTATCGAACGATTCCAGAAGAATTCAGAGTCGACTACATGGTCCAACTGCACAGAGAGACAAATTGTTTTTTATTGAAAAAATATATATATTCAAGTCATGGCCTAGTAAACTTTTTATCTATTTTTGTTTGAATAGAAGATTTTTCTAAAATATACAATTACGAAAGGAAGCGTATGAAAAAATATAAATAACACATTGAGCGTAATTGGGCGAATAATAAACATTCTATCCATAAATTATTTATGTTGGCGGTGTCGGATAAATCGCGAAAAAGATGTACTTTAAACAACTAAATAGTCATCGTCCTAGTGATCGTCATGTTTACACATTGAATGTAAGCCGCGAATTTGGCCGCATCCTTCGTTCGGAGGGTAAAGTGAACCATGTGACATCGCGGATAATTCCTGAATGCTTACGGGCATGAGGTAAGCTTGTATTTAAGTTATAAATAAGAATCTTAGTTTTGCGTTCAGCATAGAAGTCTATAGTTTTATGCTAATTTCAACCACTTTTCATATATGATGATTACCGCTTCAGCAACATAAACACGCTGCCGATTAATCGCTACGACTGGCGATAACTGAGACAAGATAGGCAAAAAATAGTAATACTCGATTATTAATTCATAGAAAAAAAAAAATATTGGGTCCGTAATTAGCGTTGTCTAAAAAATCCACAGACTACACATTCGCAATAGTAAAAAGATATATATATATATATATATATATATATATATATAAACGTTGTTGATTACTGGGTCGCGACAGGGTCGATAACTGGGTACGTCTCGAACACTGGTGAAGACCACTCGAACGAAAAACTATAAAAAATTATTTTATGATAAAATGGTTGTAAATAGCGCTTATGATAAAATTTTTGTAGATAAAGCTTACTACAATCCAACTGCATCAGGTTACTGGGCTGACTACCTTGACTAGAGCGCAAAGGAAACGTCATTATTATATATTATAAATGTTTAATTGAAAATGGATAAATATCATAATTCTGGCATAATGGCCGTGACAAGTTTTATTTTTGTAATTAATAAAGTCGTATATAAGAAAAATTGATGTCTTAGACGGTTTGTCAAATGTTTTAATAAAAAGTCAAAAGTTTGTAACTGAGCGACGTAAAATTATTCTGCAATCCTAGATGCAGAAACAATCGAGTCAACAAAGGCCTATGGACCTTTGCACAATTAATCAAAGCAGCTTGGACATATGTGACCATTTGTGTGACGTTCTAGACAAACTGACATGGCGGCATGATGATGACCCGTCCATAGCGTCTTATATAACCTTTACGAAATATTTTTTCGAATGCTGTACCAGGTACGCGAATTGCACACCGACATTCTTCTTCGTAATAGAAAAAACTGATTAAGAATAACTTAAAATAACTTCTACTTACTTTCCGAGTTGAGCTATATAAATTCATAAAGTCGAACGATCTGCCTAAGGTGACAATTACAGGGCCAACTACCTTACCGCAGTTTCGCTCGAAAATTGTGCAATTTTGACAATTTCAATAAAAATTAATGTAACGCTATGGAACAAATGAAAGGAAGGACAATATGTATCAATCTGCATTAATGCACTCGTATAATAACGATCGATTCTCTGCAGGATGTGCGAAACGCCATGGCATTGGATAATATGCTTCTTAGACAAATTAAAACAAAACTAAATTAGTAATTAGCCCGAACGACGATGCAACGAACACAACGGAAACGCCAAAAGAACGATAATTAAAGGTCACAAAAAACTTCAAAGACCCCCGTGTGACGTTGGAAATAGACTCTGAATTCTCGGACAATGTTACGAATGTCTAAAATCTGTAGCACGTCGACCGAGCCGTCAAGGGAACGACGTCAAAGGATAATGTACATCGGAGTAGTTTCTCTCTTCGGAAACATCATTGTTGGGAAACTAAAATAGTCTGAAAAAAAATTGGGAAACAATGCGAAATTCCAACAATCGGTACGAATATGAGCAATTAAATGTAAAACAAATATTTTAGAAATGTAGTTAACTTTTGGTATATTAACAGGTCTGCATAAGCTTGGAGCACAAAAACAGGTCAATTTTCATTTTTTTTCCTTATGCGAGCAATGCGATGCCAAGATCAGGGTTTTACACGCAATTAATACATAGTATAGCCGAGTTTGAGCTTTTTTCATCGACGAATATCAATAATCAATGGAGTTATTGTTATTTAAACTATGTGCCGCCTTTTCTGCATAGCCAATTGGTGAAGCTGGTTCTCGCACCTAGGCTCATCTGAGAAGAAAAAAAATGTACTTTTAGTAAAATAATAATACTTTCGTATGACCGGATACTTGTGTTAAATTTTGAAATTGCGAAAATAACAAGCTATAGCGACTAAAGTTCAATGAATAAAAGCTTCCTGCAATCCAACTGCATCAGGTTATGACGCAATGCACGACTGTGAACTTTATGGCTATTTACTGTTCGGAAAAAAATTTGAAATAAAGTCCTGGATGCGAATAATTAAATGGAATGAGATTAAACTACCAAAAAAAATCGATCACGTATAATCGATTGTTTTAACGAAAAAATGGCTCCTCTTTACAGCCCACCTGATTTTTCTAAAATAAAATTAGAAATTTGATTAGCGTTAGCTGTCGTCTGTAGATTCCTTTTCGGCGTATGGTAAAATCTTGTTTTTTTTTCTTCAGAATTTGAAAAAAAAAAACATTGCTTTGATTAATATATTTTTTTTCCTAAGATACACGCGTTCGCGCTTTTTACCTATTTTCCCCCCACTGTGACCGTTTCTTTCCTCTACTGTTTTTCCACACTCCTTTTTCTTCACCCCCCCCCCCCCCCCTCTCCTTGCGGCCGCAGCCGACTTCCGCCTCGGTATCATATTCATCATGCCATTTCTGTCATGGGTATAGGGAAACTGCGGAAAACTTATACCAATACAGACGGTCATCAGTTCGCCCCCCAGTCGTGGAACTAGTCTCATTTTGCCGCGAAATACCGAAGAAAAACATTTCACGACGAAATGTATGCGACTGAGATTCGAACCCGGGACCTCCCGGTCCATTGGTGTAGTGGCAAGCACGCTAACCACTAGACCATCGCACCGGTTTGCTTTGATTAATATATCTTCCTTAAATAATGTTATTGAAAAAATAGTCCGTCAATCCGCAATACAATGTGATTTATAATTAAATTTTCACGAACTTTCAGAAGGTCATTGTAGTGTGAAAACATAAATATGTCATTTTTGTAATTCCTCCGAATTTTATACTAATAAACTAACTCCTTATCTCTTACATATGCGTATATTATTTCTGGTACCGAAGCAGAGCGAAACATGTTTTACACCTACACTGATGAAGCGACCGCCGTTTGAGTGTGTTCCATCCATAATGAGGATAATTAATTCGGTGGTTGCTCAACAACGTTTCCTTCAAAAGGTCTTCGACAGTGCCGTGGATCCTGATTATTATAAACTGATTGGAAGAGGTTAGCTTCTTTAGGAAAGGCTCGGCCGGGTAAATCATTATTTACGTAGCAATTGCACGGTACTCGTATTCCAATGAAAGGCTCCGATAGTAACGGAACTTTGCCGACGAAGGTTGTGCAGTGCATTGACGGTCCCGATAATTGAACCAATCACCCCCGAGCTCATCAATGTCTAATGCAAGCTCTTCTTTTTGTAGACAAACTCCTTCTCGTCCCATTGCCCCAGATAGGAAGTTGAAATATGTGGATATATGTATATACACTAGTCCAAAAAAAATAAAGGAACAGAAAGCTTTTTGCATTTTGAAAGTGTTTTCTGAAGCGCCGTATCTGTGCAAAAAATGGTCGTACGAGATTGAAAAAAATTAATTTTAAAGCTTCAAGTTTCTAGTTTTGAGATCTGTTGGGAAACATTTTTTGTGAGCTACGGTTATCGCGCAATCATGAGAAATAGCGCGAGAAAAAAGTCCAATTTTTTTTTGTTACTTTTCAAGGTTCCACGAACGCAGGAATTTCTTTTTCGGTTAAATCAATAAATAGATCAGATCGCTTGTTTATTCAGCTTCAATTTCATTTTTTGTTAGTCTCTCTACATCAATTTTTTGCTGAGATATCCGACCTTGAATGAAAAACAAACCCATGAGTTTTTTATACTCATTATTCTCAACAAAGTTGTTATTATTTAAACAAATTGTCGCCGTTGCTGCACGGCCAATCGGTGTTGGTGGTTCTGGCAGTTAGAGTCATCTGGAATTAGAAAAAAGTCTGATTTTGGTATAAAAATAATAATAGATAATATAAATAATTAAATTACGTTAAATAATAATAAAACTCTTATTTGAGCGGATACTATCGTGAAATGGAAAAAATTACGAAAATGGCAAGCTTTTGAAAAGAATTTTAATTGTTTACCAAACAAGCGAGTTGAATAATTTGTTATTAGGCAATGGAAAAAATAAAAAAACAATCCTCGTGTGAGGATTGAATGAGAGGATGAGAATTTCGCGTGAATCGGACGAATAGATTTCTCGATACGGCGTACACTATATCATGAAGCATAGTTCCAAGAATGACGCAGAAGAAAAAAAGTTGTCCATACCACGGTGTGCTGGTCCTTGACAGAAATCCTCACGGTTCATTTCATTTTCAGAATTTTCGCAAAGTAGTTGTTGCAAATGACAGTTATGAGCCTAGGCTATAAAAATACCCGATTAAAAGAATCAATGTTCCTCGAATACCAATTTCATTCCGTCTTCCACGTTATCAAACCCTACACCGGTTGCCGCCGGTGTCCGCGCAAACCGAATGCCCGAAGCTTCAAATTTGACGTTTAAAGAGCAAGAAGAAAAATGAGTAGATATACGCCACGAAGTATACGCGCTGCATTTACGCTGGGACGAACCTTCGTGAAGGGGAACGTAAGAGGTCTTGGCAACGTCTGCATTAATATACACGAATACGAAAGAGTGTTTCTGATGTGTGTTTATGGAAGTTGTCGGCATTATAACCGGGCTGCTTCCGAGCCGTGTTACGTACAAAAAGAATAATGGAAAACGCGCAAACGAAAGAGGAAATGCGAGGTTGGCGGAAAAAAGGAATGATAGGGCGCGGCGGGTGGTAAAGGGCCGAGCGAGGGCCGCAAAGCTGGAAGCTCATTTTCCTCGGAGATATGGAGTTATATACGACACACAAAATCCGTCGCAGGCGTGCCACCTTAAAATTATATCGTTCACAGGGACGGAAATCTTCGTGTGTACCTTATCGCGTAGGGTGTATAATATAAGAGGAAAACATATAGTTCGAGCGCCACCTCCATGGCTCGAACAAGTCTGCCGCGGGCTGACTACGAATGTAGGTACCTATTGTTGAATTCATAGATTCTCGCGCATTGCATCGATACGCGTAGTGTTCGCAGAGGCTAATTTCGCCGAGCATAACTCATTCCGCATTTATACGTTCGAATCAGGGCTCCATTAAGCACTCGCACTAATTGTGTGCACTTAAGCAGTGCACATGCTGCCGTGAATAAACCACCATTGTGGAGGGGGTAATGCAAAGAAATTGCATTACGCCTTGATTTGCCAAAGAGCTACGGCAACGCGGGTCCATTACTTCGGTTATAAATAATGGAGCTACAGGAAGGGTCCATTCGATCGAAGTATGCTATCGTATGGTAAGTATGGTTAGTTGTAATCCATTGCTTTGAAAATCAATAGGGTAAGTCATTATTTATTGTTTTAATGTTGATATGAAAGTACGTTTGATGAAACGTTACATCTGATTCATCACATGCTCGATCGTATGACTGGATGCCTTTTTTAAAATACGTTCTTTCGTGTAAATAACAAATGTTCCATTTTCTTTTGAAAATATCACTTTTTAAATAGCCTGCCATTATCATAATTTTCTAAATAAAAAAAAGTGTCTGGTTTTACGAAAGTTTTGTTATCATGGTAAAAACACATTGTTTTTCTTTTATTTCAGATTGGCCTAGTCGCCAGAATAACCGGTACCGATTGGCCATGCAGAAACGCGGCGCTCAGTGTTAACAAAATAATAATGTCATTGTTTATCAACATTTTTCAATACAAACAAAAATCAAGCTTGGCAAGATTATGTATCAATTGCGTGGAAAACCCCGACCTCATTAACCAATACTCTCATCGGAAAAACATTTGCAAATCCACCTGTTTTTCAGGCCCCGAGCTTATGCAACGTTAATTATTTTACATTTTTGAACCAAAGGGTTCCGATCATTTACCTACCTGCGGAGGGCGGGAAAGAAGGAGAATTTCACGAATGTTCTTCTAGAAAAAATTCTAAACGCGGCTTTTGTTTTTGGGTTATATGTATTATTGTGCAAATTTCAGCTGACAAAAGGTTCGAGAGCCCAATGATTTTTCAAAAGTACTCTATATTTGATTCCGCTGCTTGAGATCTTCGGTGATTGTCTAACATATGAAATAAAAATTCACAACCAGCAATCTCGTGCTCAATGTCTGTACTAGGGCTTTTTAAAAAGCACGTAAAAGCTGCGGCTTCACAAGCACAACGTGTCAATTTTTTATGATGTTCTTTTTACTTCAGGGAACTGAAACTATAAATGACTGACAGGCCTTTATCATATTAGTTCTTGCAATAGAGAATTTGAGGTTGTCACGGGGCCTAGCCGTCGGGGGTAAAGTATGAGGGGAGCGCCCTATGCTTACGCTTGGAGCCGATTGACTGTTACCAACTGTTACCTATCAAATAATCGTCATATTAAACGTACATTTTCTGACAATTTTGCTACGTCGATTTGTAAAAATATCAATTTTTGAACATTCGGTGATCACTCTAAATGTGTTCATTACTTTGTACAATTATTTTCTATAAATTTTTCCTGCTCAATTAACGCAAGACGAATTGTCAACATCGTACATCGTGGTATATGATAATGCTGAGGTTGGCAGAAGTGTCGCGAAGTTAGAAACAACGCGCCCCGTTCGTCAACGGGGAATATCGGTCCGATTTAAAAAAATTGCTGAAATGAAAATGTGGAAAAAGTAAAAAAACTATAATAATTTTCCGAAACGCTAAAAAAAATTATGGAAGAAAACAATTCCGCTTTATTTTGTCTATGCCTAGAAATTTCTAGAAAAAATATGATTTCTGAACATAGACGTCAAATCAATATTGAGTAGTTATTACTCATGAAGAGAATAAGAATAAACAATATTTGTTGTTAATTATCTTGACCGAGTAGTTTGAGGTTCCCGGACATAATTACCGAATATGGATGAGATAATGCCATCTACGACGTTGCCATGATTGCACAGTGTAATAATATATGGTGTGCTTAATTTTCGCACAGATTCGCTATTAAAAACATTAATAATTTTATAACGGTACGGTGAATCTTCATTTTCACGGTACCGAGGGTTAGTCCCGGTACCGGTAAGTAATCGAACCGTACCTATTTTTTCAGCTTCGGGGTAGCATCCTTCTTAGCCGATATTAATAATGTACTTAAGAATGATCGGGAGTTTTCCATAAGCGTAATATAATTAGCCCGCAGAATACGTCGGCTTTCCGAGTTTTTTTTTACTGGTACTGCGGATCGTTTCCAAACTGCAAAAGATGATCAGCAAAGGGATTATAAACTTGCAGAATTTTTTTTAGATCGGTGGTAACATTTTGCCCTAATCCTATAAAAACCTTAATTACAATCAACGTATGAAAACAAAGAAATCTTTTAATTAAATTATGAATTTAATTTAATAGGGGTCACGGAGTCCCAAAAAACGCTCGGTTTTCGGGGTTTCGTGGCACGATCCCCGAAGAACGACTCGAGAGTTCGATTAGTGACCATCAAGGAACGAAACGGCGCCCGCGGAGAAATTTAAGCGCGGATACGCCCGCGGCGAATTTTCCTCGACTTTTGCGCTATCGAAAGAAGAAAATCGAGTGAAGGTCTGCGGACGAACAGGGCGAACTTGGACGAGTTGGAGAGCCAAGCTTAAAGCCGTTGAGTCGTCAGCCGCGTCTGCGGCAGTCAAGAGGAAGGGGAGGCCCGTGTGGAGGGGTGGGAACTGGCGACGACTAGATGGCTTGGAGCTTGCAAGCTCAGTCGGGGACCGAACTCCGTGAGCGATACGTCGTATCTCTGTTGTTCACGAGTCTCGAGAACGCGCCGATCGGTTCTCTCTTCTTTTTACACACCCATGTGCTTCGTTCAATACGAAACGAAAATACGGTGAAAAAAAGTCACATACCGGAAAAACAAAGATAACGTACTCGAATATCGAATATAATAATAATGAGCAGTTGTGGCATTTAAGCGAAAAAATTGAGTGAATATAAGATCGGTACGACTTTGGTCGGAATTTGTGTCGACCGGAGATCTAAGGCGACGATTCATCGTTTCTTTCAGCTATCCAAAGATTTACACTGAAATAATTCTCCGCGATGTACGAATAGTTGGAGTCTTTTCGTCGTCGATCTCACCTCGAGTGGTAGCAGTAACGAACGACGAATTTATCAGCGGCGACGCGGCACTGCCGGGGTAGGAAAAACCGGGGGGGAGTGGAGCTGATCCATGGAGGTGATAAAAATATACCCGAAAAATCTCGGCATCGAGCCAAGCCGAGGGTGCCGCGTATGAATATCGTTGCCTATACGCTCTGATAAGATAATTCAGGAATGCAAATTCTAATAGTCAGCTGTGGTAACTTTATAGTATTGGGAATCTATCTCGGATGCTTTTTTGTAGCTGGAAAAGATTTTTTTTTAATGGAAATTCGAATCCAATAGACCGGCAAACTCGTCGGTGAGGAATTTCGTCGGAGATTTTTCCATTCATTTAACCGGTGATGACATCGAAGACAGTATCGCCAAAGCGCCTTCGAGGCAATCGGGGTCGCGGCCTAAAACCTCCTGAACTACCCTTCGTGCTGCTGAGCTCGGTGGCACACAACTCTGGTTGGAGTCGTAACCGAATATTCCTAGCTGCTAACGGATTGTGGATCGAAAAGGACCTTTTACAGCTGATTCAAGTTGACACTATAATCAGCTGTCAAAGTAAAATTCGCTCACATGAGCTGTGACAAATGAAAAAAATGTAAATTTCAATCAAAGGAGCAGTGAAACATGTAAAGTTTCCTTAAATCAACGGTATAAGTATAAATGTCGCAATAATTGTCCACTAAACTTCACAAATGAGAATTTGGCCAGGACTATTTTCACTCGAGTCAGCTTTAAAAATGTGAATGCCGTCAGAAATGGTCCAGCAAACATAACAAATGAGAACTTGGCCAGAACTTTTTTCACTAGAATCAGTTGGACGAGGACTTACTGGGTGCAAAATCGTTTCATCGTCACGAATGTGCCACACCAAAGCTTATTGGAATAAAAAAGTAAAAAATAAGCGTAACGAGACTAACCTAATTTGAATAAGAACTAGCAAATTATGGGACCAAAACAACCGTCACAACATCCAAAACACCATCAACCACGAAATTATTTTGCACCTGAAAAACCATTTTCCAATCTATTGGGGTGAGAAAACGATTGTCCAGCTAACTTTACAAACGTCAAATTCGCCCTTCTCATGTCTGGTCGAAATACTAGGTTTTAATTAATATCGGTCGCAAAAATTGAAGCTCAAGTAAATTTGTAAATTTATTTCAACCTTCAATCGTTGGATAATTAGGCACGCACTTTTTCCGATAATTTCATCATTTCAATAAACAATCATTGAACACAATCTATTTTCGTATACAACATTTCCGATATTTTGCCTTATTATATTTTCGCTATTACGCCATAGGAGATCACACTCAAAAGATTTTAAAGTTGTCGCCTAAAATCACAGAATTATATTATGCATCATTGAAAAAAAACCATTCATATCATATTTTCAATATTCCCATAACAAAATTAATACATTTCAACGTGAACTTCACGAAAACTTAAAACTCAAGATGAGGCAGTTTTTAGGTCCCTTTCGAGCATGCAAAGGGGTAGGAAAATTACAAGTAGTGCAGCTCATAGGCGGGTCCATTGAACGGAAAAGGTTGGATAAAAGTGTGTGTGTGTGTGTGTGTGTGTGTACGCGCGCGCGTGGGTGCGTGTGTGTGTGTGTGTGTGCCTACAAACACATACATACTTGTAATTACACACAATCCGGCTGCAAAAAAAAACTTTTTTTTATCAACTCGCTAACTCGAGCGCTCTTTTTCGTGAGTGTACCAGCACTACTCTAGGGACCCTAGAGAGAAGTGTTTTGTTTGCTGAACAGTTTTCCAGCCTTGATACTTATTGAATGCACAAGAATTACGCCATAATTATTTTTTATTACCCTATGGACATAATGATATTAGGTAAGTGGAATTGTAAAAGCAAAAAAATAACCAAGTTGAGGTTAGTCAAATATTAATCTTTTTCAAAAAAGTGTTTAATTGTTCAAAATTCCATCGATTTATCGTTTATCGGCAGTGACCTAACAATGTCAGATTCCTATTGTTTGCATGTTTATGGAGACATATTTATACGAAATCGTGATTTCTGAAACTCTTTTATATTGCAACGATTTTTAACTCAAGGCAATCGAATTCGGAAGGAGTCATTGTGTTGTTTGTTTAAATATACTGGGAAATCATTGTCAAACGGGATCTAGAAGAAAACGTTTTGCGGATGTAAAAAATTTTTATTCTTTTTTCTTATAGCTATAAATAATACATTTCACTATTATTTAATCATCAAGAAGAAACGATGGATAGCAGAAGTACTTAAAAAAAAACGGTGGTATTTTTTTCGTTGCGAAGCTTTCATGACTTCGTTATTATGCATATTTTAGGGGAAACCAAAATCTCACACCATACACGGATTTTCCCCCATAAAAAAACATGCAAATATTTGTGATTTTCAGTAAGATTTTTCGGGAAAAGGATCATTTTTTATGCTTTGCCCTAAATTTAAAAGGATATCATAATCATGCGTCTCACGGAACACTTCTACTGTGCTTCTGTGTATTCTGTGAAATTCTGAAATGTGGCGAAGATTTGCTCAAAGTTGATGTGTATCTTTTTCCAAAATGTTTACCTACGTAGATACGATATTACTCACGATAGAGCACCAGTTACACAATTATCATGCAACAATAGAATTGAAAAGTTTTCATCGTGACGTGCGGTAGAAAAGGAGTGTGAGATTTGGGGAGAGGGGGGCGCAATGTGCACAAGTCCTCAGAGGGTTGCGTAGCCCAGGTAAATACTGAAATTTTGTCTGCTAGACAATGAGCGCGGTTGAATGTTAAGACCTAAGAAAACTTTAGCAACGGTTTGCTAAAAAATACATATAATAGGTTCAAATTCCTAGGAATAGAAATTGGGGTCATCGAAAAATGTGATCTTTTATATCACCTTTCTCGATAGCTCAACTGTTCAGTTGCCATCGAAAAAGTCCCTTATCCGTGCTCTGCCACTGTCACTTCAAAAAGCAATAAACTTTTCGATACATGTTTTTTTGCTGCTAGTGGAGCATAATCGGCTAGTGAGATTCGTAGCAGAATGTGCCAATCTCTTAGCGAAGAAGTCGTTGTCATCGAAAAACGAGCTGAAGAAATAAAAGTAATTATCTAGTGAGGTGCAGCAATGTTGCTCCTCACCAGATAAATTTGATACATCACAACTACGAGAAATTATAGGTTTGTCAATTTTTTAAACTTTAATATGTTACAACTTTGACGAGTTACACATTTGATAAGTCGCCGCTTTAATAAGTGAGAAGTTTGATAAATTACAACTCTGAGCAGTTTCAATGTTTGTGGATTACACCTTTGATTAGTTGCATCTTTAACAGGTTGCAACGTTGATAAGTGAAAATGTTGATAAGTTACAGCTTTGATAAGTTAAAGCTTTAATAAATGACAGCGTTGGTAAGTATCAACTTTGATAAGTTACATCTTTCACAAGTCAAATTTTTATGAGATCTATCTTTGATAAGTTACATCTTTCATACTTTTTCATGTTGATAATTTACAACTCTTATACGTTACGAGTTTCATAAGATATGAAAAGTTACAGCTTTGACAAGTTTTAAATTTGATTAGTTGCATCTTCAATAAGTGACTACTTTGGTATGTGAGAACTCTGCTGAGTTTCAACTTTTATGAAATACATCTTTATTAAATAACATATTCAACAAGTTACAGCTGTGATGAATTACACTTTGACAACGTACAACTTTGATAAGTTACAGCTTCAATGAGTTATTGTGTTGACAAGTTACCACATTTTCGAAGTTTCAACTTTGATAAGTCAAAATCGATAAGTTTAAGCATGTATCTTATTAAAATACCGTGACAAGCAGCCCATTGTACTCTACCAGGGTCACAACATGTTATTTGTGCGATTTATTTTCAATTGAAATATTCAAATATTTGGAACTTTTTGCAGTGATGATTTCAGTCTTATTAGATATGCTTAAGATGCTGCGAAATCGATTATTGATAGTATACCTTCGTTATGTTATTCATGTGAGAGTACCAACCCACTAGAAAAAAAGAAGGGGCGTTGTGTCAAACTCTCTTCTATGCGCGTTGAGCTTTCGATTGAGTATGTACTTAGATTGCTGCTACACGTAAAAGATTTATCTATGCGGATTCACCAATGCAGTCTTCTCCTGAGTAATGATTCTCCCGCATCGCACATTCAGCTTCATTCGTATATATACACACAGTTCTCACGGTTTAGGTATTCAAACTTTTCATGTCCGATTTCAAATTTATAACATGAAGCACGGTCAAGCTGATCATTTAGATATATTTGAATTATATTAAAATTCTGGCATGGAGGACTTTTGTGCTGTCGTAATGTTGCCGCGTAGAGAACAGGTCAAATTCGAGAAAACTCGTGATCTTACGAATAACGGGTCTCTGCTTCCCGAGTATAAATCTTGCTCCGTCTGCAATAAAGACCTGATCAGGCATCCTGATTTCGTTACCCGGCCTTCATCAGGATTTTTTTATCAAGGACTGATCATTTTTGAAACACAATCCCTAACTCCGGCTTTATCAGGGTAAAAGATCAAGGCCTGATCAGAGTAAAAAACCAAGGCTTGATTAGTGCTGTATTTTTTTTAAGACTTCATCAATGTGAAAAATCGTGGCCTACTTAGGATGATGAAATTAAGCCCTGCTCAGGAAGTCCTATTTATTCCTGAAATAAAAAGTACCACCAATATTCAAAACAGAAAAAGACACGAAATTATAAAGAAAACCTTAAATAAAGTAGAAAATCAAATAAAATAAAAATCAAATCAAAATTAAATTAAATAAAAAATATTTGGTTGGCCTATGCTGTCCTCTACGATGACCGTGATGCCATCGGTGCAGGTTAGCCCAGACAGCGTAGGCCAATCGATGAATGTGATGTCATCCGTACAGGTTAGCCCAGACAGCATAAGCTAACCGATGAATGTGATGCCATCGGTGCAGGTCAGCCCGGACAGCGTAGGCCAACCAATGAATATGATGCCATCGGTGCAGGTTAGCCCAGGCAGCGTAGGCCAACCGAACAATGGTAAGTTGACTGCGTAGTACAGTTCTGTAAATGCAATGTACATTCGAAATGCATTTCGAATGGACTAACCTTCACTAATGGCATTACGTTTGCTAAACTAAACTACGCTGTTAACTTACCATTATTTGTTTGGCCTATCCTGTCCGGGTTAACCTGCACATGATTATTTTATAGTCATATGTTCATTTATAGTCCTAAATTTAAAGTAAATTCATAGTCATAGATTTAAATTAATTTATACTAATAGATATAAGAAAAGTGTTTGAAAAAAATGAATTTCTATACTCACTATGTATGTGTCTCGTGCTTCTCTCGGGTATGTCTAGCATTTGACAAGATGAGGTTAGGTACGTGTTTAGCGCCAAACTGTACAAGTCCAGTTGCTTGACCATCGCCTGATGGCTGGGTCAGACGAATTGACTTGAGCCGTAAATCCAATTGCTTGACCACAGCTCGAAGCTGGCCGGATCAGGCAACTGGAGGAGACCGTACATTCAGCTGCCTGACTATGGCCTGACACCAGTCGGATCAGGCAAATGGCCTGACACCATTTTGATCAGGCCTGGATTAAATATCAGGCCAGCCTGACCATATTTTTACTCGGGAATTACAGTATTCGTTTTTCTTATTTTTAAGATTTCATATGTTTCGTTGATAAAATTTCATCTTTTTCTTTTCTATAATTGTTCCTTTTCGTTGTTGAAACTTCATCTTTTTCGTGATTGTCTTTCGGAAAAAAGAGGCAATAATATTGGTTATTTTTACCTTATCTGAGAAATAGTCCTCCGCTGCCTGATGCTTTTAAAACAGAATATATGAACGCTTTTGTCCGTTACATTAAAAGAACGTCAGCTTCCGATAAAGTTGCTATAGCTGTCGCGTTGAAAATGTTGCAAAATTTTATATAAAATACCAGGAGTTAAAAATTGCAAATTTCATTGAAATTTCACGCTAGCGCGGCGATATACACCGTTTTTTTAATTTTCGATGAGCTTTTATAAACATTGTCGAAGCAGGCACAAAAATAAGCTTGGTTTGCGATATTCAAAGTGAGAAATATCAACGAGCGCTTATTTCAATGTACCAAACGGTTGCCGCTTACGTGTTTAACATTGGACACCGTTTATCAACTGAAATAAAATGTATCGTGGGCGATGAAAAAGCGCTGTCCTACTTGAGATTATATATACAAAGATCAATTAAAATGATTATTGGATGACAATGGAGTTGTAATTTGCGCGTGAAATGGGAAGAATACAAGATAATGCCTCAACGACTCGCAGGAACGATGGATTATCGATTTTCGATTTATCTCAGGTTTTAACACTTTTCTGCCAGCAGCACAAAGGGTTGAGGGTGCCAGGTCGAGAGAGGGAGGGAGGGAGGGAGGGAGGGAGAGAGAGAGAGAGAGAGAGAGAGAGAGAGAGAGAGAGAGAGAGAGAGAGAGAGAGAGAGAGAGAGAGAGAGAGAGAGAGAGAGAGAGAGAGAGAGAGAGAGAGACAGAGAGGGAGAGAGAGAGAGAAGGACGATTGCCGATTAAAAGTGGTGCGCTATATCAATTTATCCGAGTCGATCTTCCTTTCTCTTTTTTATTCCTACGGCGATACTGTCACTTTCGAAAAAAAAATTTCACCAACGGTTCTCCAATGAAACGTACAATTAACGAATACAATGTGTATACAGCTTTTTGTTCTCAGATCGAAAAAATCTATTTCATTATTGGGGAAGGCGCAAAGATGTCGAAAAATATTCACAACACGCGCGTATAGAGAAATATAGTATCGCGGAATTTTTGAATCTACAGGAGAGTAGTTTGGGCTTTAGTGAATTTTCGTCAAAGCGAAATCGGAAAATGTAAAAATTACAAAAACAGTGTGGCTGCGTTGTAACAAAAAAGAATAATTAGTAGGTGGAATACTAGTTGCAAAAGAAAATTCAAATTTTCATGCGAGACGAATGCGACTCCTTCCCATAAATTCGAAAGGTAAATCAAACGATTATTTCTCGTTTTGTAAACGCAGAAGGACAATTTACCAAGATCGGGATAACAGTTTATTCAAATACGCAAGATTTTGCTTGAATTGGGTCACTGGCGCCTCGAAATTCCGGAGGAGCGAGTAGGCGGAAGGGAAAAAAAGATCGATAAGGCGCAAGTCATCCACCGATATTACAAATCGATCGTTCAGTCCTCGTCTCAAATATTGACACTTCCGTTTCTCGCGTCAATCTGATTCTCCGACGTCAACGCAACGCTCTACGAATAATTGGATATCGGTTCGAAGGGAAGCGCGAGCATCGCCCTCAAATTGGCAGAGCGGAAAAAATAGTGACCGTTAATGAATGTGTTTGTCGGAGGCAATCGTGATAGTGATAGTGAGATCGAAAAACGGTGAAGGTTCACGATTTAAATACATAAATGTGCGAAAGGAGTCCAGAATGGTGGCAAGGCTCCCGCAACAAGTTTTCCTTCTACTCGTACTCGGTGAGTAGGTATATACGCTTGAATTTGCATGAGCATATACGGACCCTTGAGCAACATAGCGGAGCTTATACATTACCCTGAGGCAAAAATTCAACTCGCCTCGCTTGAGTAGACGTGGAAAAAAAAGACGACCGATACGTGCACGAGGTACGGTTATTACTTTTTCATTTTGCCGAATGAAAATAATAAATAATGTCTCTTCGTTTGTGACGATTGGTGAAAATATCCGTTTATTTCTATGCGATCGCAAATTGCCGATGCTAAAGATGCGGCAAAACGCATCCCCTTCGGTCGTTTTTTTTTCAACGAAATGGAAAAACATTGTAAACAATTTTTTTGCCTCGACAATTCAAGACAAATAGTATTTCAATTGATTCCTTAAAGTGTCAGGAAGAAATTATTTTTTTTCAACAATTAATGTGAAGCACATCATTATATACAGATAATAAATAAAACAAATATAGTGACTTCGAAATTTCATATTGCTTGGGGAAGCAATATGATAGTTTCAATGTTACAATATTTATTTTATTTATTATAAAATTATATGTTCATTACTTTATATTACTGAATAATGTCAATAGAAACGAAATCTTTTGTATGAGGAAGTTACAAAAAAAAACAAAATGAAGTATAAAATCCTGTATCTCGGAAATAATTGGCCGCAAACTCAAATAATTATGAAAGCCCCTCATGAATTATAGAACTCGGCGAAAAGGTTGCAGCTTTTTTCAACCCTTATAAGCGTTCAACATTTCGTGAAATAGAGAGTTTTTTTTCATCGGAAGAAAGCTGTACGGCGCAGAGAATAATGTTTAATTACCAAGACAAACATTATTTTGGATTATGTTTGTATGAAAAGGATCTTTAAAACCACATGCCAAAAAACGATAAGTTACAACTTTGATAAGTCGCAGCTTTGATAATGACAACTTTCAGAAGTTGAAACTCTGATAAGTTTCATCTTTGCTACTTTACATCTTTAATAAACTACCATGTTAATAAGTTACCACTTCGACTCAACATTCGTGAGGTAACTAGTTTCTCATCATCGGAATAAAATTCTACGTTGCAGAGAATAACGTTCACTCAACAAGACAAACACCACCTTTGTATAATATTTGTGTGAAACGGATGGTTCAAAACACATAACAAACGAATTATAGGAATTACGACTTTGATAAGATACTTTTTAATGTTCTCCCTATCTTCAATATTAAGTTCTTTTTCAGATTTCTGTGCAATCGCGCGAACTTCGAAACTTTCTTTATATTTTACAGATGTATTTTTTAATCCGTACACTAATAGTTTTCGATTAGAAAAAAATCGGCGAATCAATTAAGCAAATAGGGAAACGACATTGGTAAGTAGCGTTGTCTTTTTTCATAGAATTCTTTTAATATTGATACTTTCTTCTCATTATTTGTAATCCATTATATAGAATTAATCGTTTTTTGAAGATTTCTACTGGTAATGTAAATAAACAACTAATGATAAGTATTCAGATGGAAGTGCACGATCGATTCGCTTGTCTTGAATTAATGAATTAGAATAAATAGAAAAATATCTCACCACTGTAGGATACATCACTGTTTAATTCGAAATTGATAAGGGTTGGAAAAAAATCGAGAATAATATCCGGTACTTAAAAAATAAAATTAAAGGGGGGTCTGGAAAACTGGATGTTACATGATAAAAATCGGAAATCTATAAATAGACTGACATAAATATGGGCAATATATTGTCGATTATGTGAATCGAAGTATTAATCGAAAAACATGGCCGATCATTAATTCAGTGATCATCGCTAGCGATTCATTACCAAGAGACGCGGCAGCGTCTTGACGCCAAGTAATGAAAAAAGAAAATGTTTACCCCACTGGCGAGTACCCCACTGATCGACCTCAGTAATAACCACGCCGCGTATACTCTTTATACACTAATATGGGATTTTATTTGTCACTTTTGAACTTTGAAACGACGCCACGCAAAAACGCGTCGACGAATCGAAATTCTGATGAAGTTTAACAAGTGTAAGGTAAACGTACCAATGGCGGGACATCTAAGGCCATGTTGACATTCATGCTAAATTTTTGTGCACAAATTATTTTTTTCTTTATAAATAGCTATAACAAATCGGAAGCTTGGAGTTGCTAGTTTGCAAAATGCATATATAAAAGTCTCCAGTAATTATTCTATATTAATAGCATATAAAAAAGTAGAGACGTGTAAATGTACCAGTGGCTGGACAGCTATTTATACGTACGTTCCTAAGTCGAGACGCCACAGTGCTAATTACTGGACGGAGGTCCATATCAAGATTGTCGCGTGAAATTTTTTTATAATTCAAACGATTATTATAAACATTTCTTTATTAAACTTCGAACAAAATTGAAACGTTATCAAAAAATTTGTATTTTTTTAAGTTCAACATTTAGAACCAAGATATTATACATTATTGGAGCAACAACGTAGTTAAGGAACGATTACATTTTTTCCACACTTCTTCCCCCTTTCTCAAGGCAATTATTTTTTCCTAGCTGTTTTGTTTCGGCTTGCTTTTTTTACTCCTGCCCGTGCAGAAATTTTGGCAGGGATACAGCTGGATTCTGACTTGTATCCCGGGCTCCCAGTCGGGATCTAGTCCGATATCGGATCAGATTCGAAGACTAAATGTAAGATCCGTAAACTGGATTCTATTAGGGATCCAGAACCGGATCCTTTAATGACTCTAAATAGATTCCTCATGGAATCATTGAGGAATCTGGGAAGGATCACGGGTGAATACAGGCTAAAATAAAATGTCAAAAAATGGAATTATGACATGTTAAATTTATTATAAACATAAATAACATTTATAAAGTTTTGGTGCATGAAACTATCAGTAAAAAAAAATTGTCCAAAGATTCAAATGGCAGATCGCGCTCATCGCGAGATTTTGATGTGAATTAAAAAAAATTCACACCAAAATCTGTGAATGCAAATGTATTGACAAGAAATTATAAATACAAAAAAATTCACAAAGTTAGTTGTAAATTTTTTCGTATTTAAGACAAATTAAAATCAAATTCAAAATGATTAGATTAAAATTTGCGCCAAAAGTGAGTTCGTACGTATTTTGAGAGAAAACATTGCCTCGAGGCAAAGAAATTTTTGCACATAACTTTTTGTGCGAACATTTCTTTGCCTCAACACAATGTTTTCTCTCAAAATACGTTTACACTTGTGGTGTAAATTTTAATATAACTGTCGTGAATTCGATTTTTATTTTCTTCAACTTGAGGAAATTCACAACTCATTTTGTGATTTTTTTCATATTTATAATGTAATATTTGAAACTCACAACTTTTTTTGCAAAAATTTATTTGCCTCGACGAAATGTTTTCTCTCGAAATACGTAAGAACTCACGGTTGGTGTAAATTTTAATCTAATCATTGTGAATTTGATTTTAATTTGACTTAAATACATGTTTATACCCACCGACATGTCGGTGGGTATAAACAGAGACTTATTCCCCAAAACCGGTATCCCGGTTAGAATCCAACTTGCATCAGTATCGGAATATGTACGACGACGATGGCATAATTTTGAAAATTTTGGCATCACGTGTATTTTCGGTATTACTATGTAATTCCTATCTATAGATAGGAATTTTATAGATAGGAATCTATAGACAGAAATTCCTATCTATAGATAGGAATTCTATAGTAATACAGAAAATACACGTGACGCCAAAATTTTCAAAATGATGCCATCGTCGTCGTACATATGCCGATACTGATGCAAGTTGGATTCTAACCGGGATACCGGTTTTGGGGAATCCATGACAAATCCTGATCGGGATTTGATCGGACATAGGGTATCCCGGTCAAAATTTCTGCATAGGTGTTGCATGCGCTTTTTTCTGCCAACAAATTATTTTTTTCTGCCTGCGCTGCTTCTCTCTTTTTCTTCCTCTCCTCTTTCTCTTCAATCTGTCTACGTTTTGCGTTTTCTTTGGCGGTGTGATAATTTAGCCAATCGTCGGATATAGGGACTGTGCGTATTTTGTCCGTTCTTTTTTTTTCTTATTTTTCTTCACATTCTCCGGCCAAAACAAAGTTTTTCTGAACACCTCCGGCATTTCTTTTGGTGCCTGGCTTTGGATGATACCGCTTGCTGGCAAATATTTTCACCGTAATATTAATATGCATGGCATCGCTAAGGAAAGACCAGGCGAAGTCGTTATGGATCATTTGAACTATACATCTCCAGGTTTATTAATTTCTTGGTTCTGCTGTTGTTTTTCCACTTCATTTCAAGGTAATTTCGTCACAGATAATAATTGGTTTTCCGTAGATCCGGCTTCCGCTGGAATATTTTCAAGAGCACCATAGCCTTGGACGTTGAAAATAATTGACCCCTCCTACTGAAGCACGGTTTCAATGTTGCTTTCGCAATGATCAATCAGGCTATCGATCGTAATGTCCTCGATATTATCATCAGTGTATGACGGACTCGATAAATAGGTACTAGCGTCGTATAAAGCTACATAGTCGAAACAGATCAAATTGTTCGAAACATTGAGGACTCAAAAAATTGGCGATTTTGAACCACTACAAAACAAAAAAAAACATTAGAACAGAGGAAAGATAAATGATATTCTCTCCCTATATCCGCGCGCTTTTTAAATTTGAAGCCAAAAAACCCTTCGTTCCTTTTTTCGCCAGTCCACACTTCCGAAGATTCTGACTGCCGAAACGCTATCCGAACATCAGACGGCAAATTATGCTCAATGACGTGAAGTTCCTTCTTGCATTCCGATTGAGCGAGATTCGAATGATCCGCCCGCGAAGTTTCTTGTAATTTCATGCCTTTTTTGAGAACGTTGGAGTAGACCGAATCCGCGGAGAATGGATATAAGCCACATGTTCGAAATCCTTGCTTCAAAGCGTTTGTCAGATTGACAGAATCAAGCGCATCTTTCAACAATGGAGCGAACATTTCTTTTTTCAAACGAGCTCCATTATTTTCCAATCGCCAACGATTCACAGTTTTCTTCCACGAAGTCTTGAGGGGATGAAAAAGTGCGACGCCCAACAGTTGCAAAATGTGCATCGCATTCGGATATAAAGCGATTAGCTCGATTTTATTGTCGCGACAAAAATTGCTTAGCGGCAATGTCAAATGCGACGAATGACCATCGACGCCCGAGTCAAAATTTTTAGCCTCCTCTCAGCCCTCGCAGGACCCATTTCTTTTGTAATACATATGCCACCAGCCTCCGTTGAACCAACGAAACCTCATTTGTCGAGTTTAGTGCCATGAAGAGACCTCCTCTTGGTCCAGGGTAGCCTCTGCTAGACCTCCCAAACCTTCTCTCGACCCGCAGTTTCAATAAAACGTGCAGAGCACAGGCCTCCTTAACCTGCTTTCAATCTCAAACTGTTGCCTCGACCCCACCTAACCTGCTTTCGGCCCAAATTCGATATATTCTCCATCATCATTCCATTGTGGCCTGATCGGTAACCCGTTCGATGACGAAAATAATACGAAATTAATAAAAATACATCGTCCCTTTATCAAATTATTAGTGCAATATTAATATGCGAAAACAATCAAATTTGCTCAATATCGGTTTATTATTATTTTATAGCAAATTCATAAAAGAATGCTTGTATATACAGTCTTACTCCAATTCTATTGGATTAATGGGCGTTTTCCTGTGAGAACAAATCTCACAGCAAAATTCTTTTAAAATGCCAGTCTATCCAGTATTAGCTTACGCGACGTTTTTCGTCCTTGGTATTTCTTCTTAAACCTTCTAGTTTTTGAGTTATATTGCATTATCTAGAATTCGTCTTTTTTAGCAAAAAATGAAATAACATTGCGAAAAAAATAGTACAAAACTTTATAAACAACGCAAATGGAGTTCCTGCTACCCCGTTCAAGTTTATCATGGATAAACGTAACAAATTTTTTTTGCATAACTCATGCGCCCAATTCTCGATGGTCGAAAAAAAGCCGAAAATCAGTCACGTATAAAAGTGCGTACCGGATCGAAAAGAAAATTATAAAAAAATATTTCAGAAAAGCAATATAAAGCTGAATGTATTCCCGTCAAAACGCCGTTCGGTAAATTTGGTTATCTTTTTTTTTTACGAAGCTATGTAACTTGTAGTGCAGCAAGAAATATCGACTGGTGTACCCAAACTTTTAAGCGACGGTATATACTATATAATACTATATATATATATTATACTCGAAATATGTGGTTGCATTAATATATTCGAATATACACTACCAGTCAAAAGTATTCGGACACTTCAGATAACTGCAAAACTTAATATCACTTTGGATCATTGCAAACTTATGGTAGAATAATTATTATTTTACGAAGATCTGTATAATTACTTGATTAAATCGATCTTTATAGTATCTTCGTGAAATAATAAATTAAATGAATTATATTACTCTAACATTATTTGGCAATTATCCAGCGCTCAAAAGTTTTGCGATTATGTGGAGGGTCCGAAAACTTTTGGCTGGCAGTGTAGATCTAAATAACACATAATGTTGATATCTATATGGAACGTTAGGGTGATAATTATAGTCTATTTCATGTTCTAAAGGATTGAAATTGTCAGTTTAGAATTCAACCTCATTTGATTTTTTCTTTTTGTTTTTGTTCGTTTTGTTTTTTTGTTTATTCAACAAAGAGTTGATAAATGGCGACGGCCGATTACCGTCGATTTTAAATAAAATGTTTGATTTTTCTTTGTTTTCATTTTTAGCACGTCGAAAATTTAAAAAATATTCCCGCGTGTATGTACGAAGAATATTTTTATTTTTTTCCGCTAAATATTATGATATTAACTAACCGCGTCTATTTGATTCTTTTTTATTTGAATTAACTAGATTTTTCATAGAACCAAATTTTTCCTATTGCATTCCATTATTAAAATTATTGATTTCAAAAATGTTTATTTACAGAAAATCAATCTATTTAATATCGTCCAATAACTACATATTTTATTTGATCCTAATAAATCTGTGATTCGGTTTCATCAGTTCAACATGTTCAACTGTTCAAAAAAACAATTTAGTTAAGTTCACTGAATGGATCTAGTTATTTTTTTTTAATTTACCTTAAATACAATTTTCGTAGAGTTAACCATTTTTCTATTTGATTGAACTAATGGTCCCTCTTTATTGCAACACTCATATCAAAGGGGCGGAGGGTAGAGAAGGTGGAGAGAGAGGAATTTTATATATATTTGTGTGTGTGTGTGTGTGTGTGTGTGTGTGTGTGCGTGTGCGTGCGCGCGTGCGTGCGTGTGTGTGTATATGTTTGTTTGGAATATCTATAGCATGTTATTCGATGAAACTCTCTAATTATCACAATCATATTAAGGGACAACACCACTGTGACCCCCTGTTTTTTTGCCATTTTTCAAGAATTTTTTTGTGTGGGAAAAAAAGATATTCGAAAAAAAAAAAATTTTGTTTTGTTCGTTGTTTATTGAAGATACATAAAAAAAAAATTTCAATTTTTTCACGCCCCATGGTGACGCTGGGTAAGCTCCCGCGTCAGGTACTGTTGCCTCTGCAGTGGTTCGCGGCACGCAGCAGAACTCTCTTCAAGGTCGATCTGAAAAAAAATACCGAGTGTTTTCGTTAATAATATGATATTTTGAAGAGAAGTACATAGGGATTTGAAAAAATATTGATTTTTAAAAAATAGGCACGCTTTTGAAGTTAAAGGACGATTTTCGAGCAAAATTTCTCGTCGAAAATAGGCTATATCTTTTTTTTTATTATTGAGATATCGAAAAAATCCTATGTACTTCTTTACATAATCTAGTTTTATTGATGCAGTCCAAATTTGAAGTCGATCGGATAAAAATTGCTCGAGGTCTGCTGCGTGCCGCACTCAAAAAAGTGATTTTGAGAAAAACGCGTTCAAAGTTTTAGGTTTGTTAATTTATGCGATAAATTGGAAAAAATTTTTTTTACCTTTAATCAGCGATACCGGCACCATATAGCTGGCCTTCAAGAAGCAAATCATTGTCCCTAGCATCTTTTCTCGAACTTGTAGAGGCTCTTCTTGTCTCTTTTGCATTTCTAAAGGCCAGGGAATGACGAATTACGATGAAAAATCCTTGTGGTAAAGCTCTCAATTAAGGAGTACGTTTTATTTTCGATTTATGAAATATTTTATGCATATAATACACTTAGCTTTACAGTGTACATTGTAAGCAAATAAAGATTAACTTGAATCTCATCTTTATTATTATATATAAATATCCTTGAAAGAAATATGATCGTAGTAGGCTGTGACACAAGGAAAAAACCTATTTTATTTAAATAGATTCTATATAAATTAATTTTTTTTGTTTAGTAGTGTACAGTAGGCCGAAAAGGGGGGCAGTAGGTTCTGCGGGAGCGCTCGAAGTAGGCCAACCTGAGATTCCGTAGGTTCAATTGTGATCCTCACTGACCTTTGAGTCAAAAAGTCTACTTTATGCCATGTCGGATGTTCATCGGAGGCTCCAACGCATGGTACTTTCAAACATTGTATCCTCCTTTAGATACCCAATAATCCGCTCACGCTGATTTCTGCTCGCCTTCATTTTGTGGGTTGAACGCGGCTCGAAAATTTCGACTCGGGCGAAAAGAACGATCGGGAATTCAACCTGGTTAGATATCAACCAAGGATGGAATACGTTAGTAATATACTTGTAGAAAGCCTCAGTGGTCATCCACCCACTATCAGATGTGCCGATGCTCCAGCCTTGAGGTATATTACTCGATACACTGTATGGTATCCTCTCATACCCGTACTTGACCATTGCTTTCACCATGAAGAGCGTAGTGAAGCATTATTTCTCATCTGCATTTACGATTTTGTAGACCGATGGTGAACCTTTCCAGACTAAGACGTTATCGGCTTTTAGACACAACAGTAATGCACTTTATCGCAATTGAAAACTCTGCTCAAATCGATGTTCAAAAGTTGTTGGGCCGTTAAATGATTGGCGACTTCATTGAACCAACTTTGCAATTTTTCCTCTGTTGCCGATGCTCGACTGTGTGTCAGATTTTGAGCTACTCGCTCAGTCAACTCTGAGTGACATCGAATAAATGACTCGTACCAACGACGACCTAGTCGGTTATCGATGAATGGAGTGTCCCGCTACATCGTCGACACCAAAAATTTAAAAGAGTCGAGAAGCTGTTCTTTGTTAATCGGAAAGCCTCCTTCGCTGGCATGAAATATCCATCGAATGAGAATTCCCTCTTCCTCCGGAGACAGAATTGTGGGCGGCCCCATTTTTGCGTTGACCGGATGAATATTATTTATCTTCGGAAACAAAGTACTCTTTGGCACTCCGAAGAGTGCACTTACTTGCCTGAGCGACAGGCCAGATTGTACAGCGGTGACAGCCTTGTCGATCGACAGCTGAGAATAATTTTTTTTCTTCTCAATTTTCGATCTGGTCGGCATTTCTGGAATGGAAATGACATCCAATTAATTTACAAATTTTGCCGTGAAAATAAAAAATAAAACATTCAACATAAGATGTTGAACGTCTGAAAATGTTGGCTGTTCAAACTATGCCGCAACTCCTCTTCAAGACTTTTAAATTGCAACCATATATTCAATTAATTAAAAAAACAGTAAGCCTAACCTCTTTCGACTCGAAGCATCATATTCTTGATTGAAGTCGAATATTATACATCACTTTCCTACGCGTTGCAATACTCACAAGAGACGCGGTAGGGACTTAAGATTAAGTAAATGAATTAATAAACCATAAAAAGTAATTACTGATTAATTTTCATCCACGTAAAATGTTGTACATGCACACTTTGGACGTGGTTATAACCTCATGTGCATGCACACGTTTGAGGTTAGAGGCGTTAAAAGATCTGTGTCCCGTCACTGGTTATCGATAGGCTTGCGCCCATGCACCAGTGTCCGGACACAATTTACCGATACTGGTACAAGCATACGGTTAACAAGTCCCAATAACAGGACACGGTAATTTTAATTTTTACCAACCTTCGAGGTTAAATTTAACCCTAGTTTATAAAAGGTTTATAGCATTCTAGTTTATAACATTCGGTGAATTGAATATTTTTACATATCTCCTAGGAATCATAGATATAATTTCGAACGTTTTTTTCTGGCTTGTAACCTATAACTCTTAGTAATATTAAATATTCGCTTCAGTGTCCGGTGAGTGGGACGTGTCCCGCCATTGGTATGTTTACAATTTTTCCCTGTCGTTTGGTTCAGGTTATATTTCGATTCGTCCACTCAATCCCGAGATCTCATGATTTTCGGCCGAATAAAGTCAATTAACCATGTCGTAAACATAGTGCATATGCCCTTTTGAGAATTGATTAACAAAAGATTTAACAACGCGAAGAGCGACGCGTTGAAGACTCGTCTCGCGCAGCTCGATAGCTGACTACTATATCGCCGGCTATATATACATATAATATAATATGTTACAGACTCAGGCGTTTCGACAGCTCTAATCTTTAGTCATGGTTAGAGCGATTTGAAGCGTGAAAGAAACGGCCTTTTTTGGGGCGAATGAAAAATTTAACGAAGGATTCCCGCGTGGAAAATTTCCGATTTGAAGAATTAATCGAAAACGAACAAACGGGTCCTTTTTGGGGCCGAACATAAATTTGACGAAGGTTCTTCGCGTCTCATATTCAAACGTAAAAAAATTCTCCGCAATTGCGAATAGGACAGCAAGCAGCACATTGAGCCCATACTTTGATAAAGCAAACCGATTCGGCTTGCATTGAACATGCGTACGAACATTTTCAGGTGTGAAAAGTCGATTTCGAGTACTATTTTATAAACTAAAACTAATTTTCAGGTAATAAAAAGGGTGAGCAATAAAATTAAACTTTTCATTGTTTAAACACAACGGAAAACGTATACCCATAGGTATTGAGGCGCTAAAATCGAAATCCATGGTTTTGGCTTTACAGTGTCTAAAGGTATAAAATGTTGATTGTTTTTGGTCAATGTAAGACAAATACATATTTTTGCTTTCCAGTGCCGAATCATATAAGCATTTTATGGTCGGTCTTACAGTGAATAAAAACAAACAACATTTTATATCTTTAGAGACCGCGACAGCAAAATTGTGGTTTTCTTCGCAGCCATCAGATGTTCATTGCTTTCAGTCAATGTGAGAAAAGTTTATGAATTGGCTCCTGTATATCGAGAAATATAATTTTTTCAATGCCTCCAATTGCTGCAAATAAAATCCATGTTCTTCGCTTCGCAGTCTTTAAAGATATAAATTGTTCATTGCTCGTTAATTAATGTAAGACAATGCGCATAGACAATAATAATGTTCGCTTCGCAGTCTTCAAAGATATAAAATGGTCATTGTTCTTACTTAATGTAAGACAAACAATAAAATGTTCATATAATTAGGCACTGGAAAGCTACAAATATGTATTTGTCTTACATTAACTGAAAACAATCAACATTTTATATCTTTAGATATTGAGAAGCCAAAATCATGGATTTCTTCGCAGCGATCGGAAACATTGTAACCATCAAATTTCTAGATATAGAGAAGACAGTCTATGCATTTTTCTCACATCAACCAGAGGCAAAAAAAAATATTTCTATGGATATACATTTTTTTATTTCCTCCAATTGATGTGAGATACATTTAAGAATGCATTTCCCTATATCGAGTCAATGTCTCTGATCGCTGGGAAGAAATCCATATTTTTGGCTCCGTAGTCTCTAAAGATGTAAAATCTTGATTGTTTTCAGTCGAAAAGCAAAAATATGTATTTGTCTTACAGTAAGTAAAAACAATCAACATTGAATTCGACAGTAACTGTTAAATTCAATTTTTGTCCAAGTCAATTTTGCACGTACAGTGATTGAAAACTTTCATCGGTGAATTTGAACCCCTGAATGAAGTCCCTCTGTAAAACTTTTAAAAACTAAAAAATGAACGCCAGTAATCAAAAATCCCCTCAAAAACACTATCGCTTATTTAGACTTGTAAAAACATTCTGATTTGCCTTATAATTATTTTTTATTTTATTTCCAGCAATGGTTTTAATCTATTTATTAAATTAATCAAATGCATGAAAAAAGTGAGACATAATTTTTTAACTAGCCGAGCCAGCTTAGTTAGATCTTAGGAATAAGTAGTACATTCCTTTATTTCTTGTACACCCTTGCGGGCTTTTTACAAACTCCTCTCTTGTCTTACATTTTTCCTTTCGCAACTTAACCTAACTTATCTTATCTTAAGTATCCTTCTCTAAAATTTCTTCCCGTTTTCGCCATATTACTCGTCCTCGCCTCCCTCTTTTCACCCCTCTATTTCTCTGTCCTTTTCCCTTGCCATTTTTTCAAATTGTCGCACTATTTCGCACATCTCTGGCACCACCTCTTTTCCTTCTAGCGCTCTCTTCCACCCCCCTTCTGGATTTGTGCCTTGCTGTCGCTCCCAGTTTTTAAATTCTCTCCACGCCCCCCCTTCCAACTTCTTTCGCACCTCCTCACATACCCAGACGTGTGCCAATGTTTCCTCTGCTCCTCCACACACTCTACACCTAGTATTTCGGAATCCTTTTTCCGCCTCTCTTCCTACGCTCCCGCACCTCATTCTGGCCCAAATTTCCCTAGTCTCCCCTCTCACGGTCCCTTTAACCCAATACTCCTCCATCCCCACATCTCTTTTTCTTTCTTTATACTCCCTGCAGAAGTTGGAGCTAAGAATTTTACCCCACATTCTCTGCAATTCCTGTTGCTCCAACTTCTCCACCGCTCTCCCACTCTTCTTCCTCCATTCTTCCTTGTTTCCTCCTCTTAGTATTTCCGCCACCTGTCCCTCTCCAGCTTGCTCCATTGCTGCATTTAGCTGCTTAGCCCATTTGCTTCCATCGTTGTTAACTAAGCCTCGCGCCTCTTCCATCAGGCATACTCTCGGCCATCTCCCTTCTTCCATCTCCAAAATTTTTGAAATATAACCCGCTGCTCTCTTTACCATTACTGTGTCAATCCCTTTGCTTCCTGATTCCATTTTCCAAATATACTCGGGTGTATTTCTCCGTAGTCCCATCGCCATCTTCGTATACCTGGCTTGGGCTCTCTCCACTCTTTCTCTCCTTTTCCAGCCCCACACTTCCACTCCATACAACAATCCACTCCTTGCGATCGCCTCCGCTATCCTTAGCCTCTCCGTCAGTCTGCCCACTCTAGCTCTTTTAGCGATGCCCCACGCTGCGTTCGCGGCTTTCCGTATTTTTCCTTCCACCATCCTTAAATGTTTTTCAAAAGTATTTCCCGTAGAAAAATACACCCCCAAATATTTAAAGTCCTTTACGACTTCTACCTTCTTGCCATTAATTTCCCACCCCTTTTCCTTCTTCTGTCTTCCTCCTTTCCTGAAGATGACCACTTTTGTTTTTTCAATATTTATTTCCAGATCGTTCCTCTTCACGTACTTCTCCAATTCTCTAATCATGTCCCTTAACCCCTCCCCCGTGTCCGCCACCAGCGCTACATCGTCTGCATACTTTAGGGCGTAGATTTTGACCCCTCCAATCACCGTACCCCCCTCCCCTCTCTTTATCCAGCCCTCTTCCATGTCCTCGATAAAGAGATTGAATAGTGTAGGACTCAGAGCACAGCCTTGCCTAACCCCTCTTGCTGTCCTGAACTTTTCCGACACTCCGTCCGCCGTTATCACTTGGTTTTGCGTCTCCCTGTATATTCTCTTGATCATTGCCAACAGCCTTCCTTGTATTCCTGCTCCCTCGATCTTTCTTATCATTTTCTCCCTATTTACCGAGTCGAAGGCCGTCCGGAAATCCACAAATGCCGTAAACAGTTTGCCTACTTTTCTCTTCAATCTATTGTTGATTAGCGTGTTCAGTGCGAAGACATGGTCCCGTGTCCCTCTGTCTGCCCTGAAACCTGCTTGTCCTTCTCCCAGTAGTTCTCTTGCCTCTATCCAAAACCTTACTCGGTTATTCATTATTCTGGTTAGCAGTTTATACCCCGTATCCATCAGCGTGATTCCTCTGTAATTTTTTACTTCTGCTGTGTCTCCGCTCTTGTGTATTGGATATATCCTTCCGATTTCCCATCCTCTTGCTATTTCTCCACCCCTCCACAAACCGTTTAGTATTTCCGCGAGCTCTTTTCTCCCCTCCTCGGGTAATCCCTGGAAGAACTCCACCGCCATGCCGTCTTGACCCGCCGCCTTTCCTTTTTTCATTTTCGCTAACTCCTTTTCGACTTCTCTCAAACTTATGTCCCGATTAACTATTCCGTCCTCTAGTCTTCCCCTTTCACTATTTTCCCTATAACTATCTTCCCCTCTTCCACTTATTTGAGCATACTCTGCTCGCACCTCCTCTCCTTGTTCTTCCTCTTTGTTTCCCAATAGTTTTTTAAAATGCGACATCCACTGCACTTCTGTGATAGATCGGGTATTGTAACTAGTTTTCCTGGGCCTGAATGCTCTCAACGCTCTCCATAGCTCAGTGGGGTTTTTGCTTTGGCATACCCTCTCCCATCTTTCCTTCCAGAGTTCTTCCTTTTCCTCCTTTCTTATCTTCTTCAGCTCCCTTCTTGCCACCCTCAGTGCCTCCTTCTCCTCCGTCCTTGGTTTTTTGAGGAACGCTTTGAGACACTTCCATATCGCCTTTTTTTGTTCTTTAACCCTGTCACTTACCCCTTTTCCACTCGGACTGTTACCCCCTGCCCACCTCACCATTCCCACTTCCTCGGCTGCTTCCTTCATTGTTTCCAACAACAAATCCCATCGGTCTAGAGCGTCGCTTTTTCTCTCCTTCTCCCTCCACAATGTAGAGAAGCTGCCTTCAAACTGCTCGCTTTTTTCGTGCTTCCACGTGAACTTTTTTTCTCTCCTATTCTTCTTTCGATGGCCCCCGCTAGACTGATGTTCTTCCTCCCCTTCATTCTTGCTTCTTTCAAAGGTCAACACTATGGGCAAGTGATCTGATTCCGTTCTTTCCTTTATTTCAATTTTCTTTAATATGCCCTCGGCTAGCGTATTCATTACTACGTAGTCGATGACCGAACCCCCCTCCCCCTGGTTTCCTACAAAGGTCAGGCTTCCCTCCCTATCCCCTTCCCAACTTCCATTCGCTACCACTAAACCATTTTTACCGCATAGTTCCAACATTTTTCTCCCTTCCGCGTTCTCCGTTAAGTCTTTCGTAGATCTTAGGAATAATATTTCTTCAATTTTTTTTTCATTGAAAAAAATGATATTACTATTTTTTTATTATTGATTTGATCCAGCCCTACAGGGCTTCCCCTTTTTACGTGCCCCAACCCACCTCAGTTTCATTCTACTATCACTCCACACCTCCACCTTGCGGCCGCAGCCGACTTCTCTCTCTATATCGTATTCATCATGACATATCTAACATGTGCATAGGGAAACTGCGGTAAACCTATACCGATACAGACGGTTCCAGGTTCACCTCCCGATCACGGAACTAGTCGTTTTCAGCCGAGAAAATGTCGAAGAAAAACATTTCACGACGAAAGTTACGCGACTGGGATTGGAAGCTGCGACCGCCCGATCGGCTGGTCAGTAGCACGCTAACCACTAGACCAACGCGCCGGGTGTAAACAATTATATTACTATTATAACATAATATTGATATCACCATTATATAATAGTACAACGTATGTACCACGCAAGTATACTGGGAATGCTGCACGTTTACTTGTCGTGCATGGTTAAGGCGTCTGGCCACCTTGGTCGATCGAAAAATGGGTGTATTTAAAAATAAAAAAATCAACTCGAAAGTATGGGCCGGAATATTTTTATTTTTTTACACAACGTCAGAAAGGGCTTTAAGAATAACATTAATAAATTTCCGTTCAAAATATTAAAAAATGACGCCATTATGCACATTACCGCGGAGGCCCTCCGCACGGTACGCGCGGTCGTTGTCCCAGCTGCTATCCGGTCATGTCATATCTGAAAAAAAATCAGCTCATTCGTGTGTAATGTTGCTACAGTGTAGCGTAGCGGATTTTTTTTACCATTAAAAAATTATGGTGAGTCATAATTTCGGTGAAAAATACACATGTTTTTCTGCGGCTCACCATAATTTTTTAAATTTTTTAAATGGTTTTAATGGTCGAAAAAAACCGCTACGCTATATTGTAGCGCTACTACTCACGAATGAGCTGATTTTTTTTTTCAAATGTGACATGACCGGGTAACAGCTGGGACAACGACCGCGCGTATCATGCGGAGGGCATCCGCGGCAAGGTGCATAATGGCGCCATTTTTCAATATTTTGAACGGCAATTTATTAACGTTATTCGTAAGCCCTTTCTGACGTTGTGTAAAAAAATAAAAATATTCCGGCCCATACTTTCAAGTTTAGTATTTTTTTTAAATATACCCATTTTTCGATCGGCCAAGGGGGCCAGACGCCTTAAGAAAAAAAAAACTCGGCGAAAGATCGTGTCTTCTCCACTACTCAACTCTCAAGTTGAAAAAATATTAAATTGCCCCATGTCTCACTCTTAGGAATACGAGTTATTCGGATAGTAGTAATCAGTGGTGTATTCCTAGACCATACGCTACTTGGAATCTTATTTTATTCACATAATTTAGAAAGTTACATAAAAGCATAAACTTGATCATATAACTATTACACATTGCATGAAATACATTTAGTCACATAGAATTTGGCCGTCGTGTTGCGAGCGAAAAAATATATATGTCCCTTTAGTGCTGACATATATTTGATGGTTGGAAACGAATACGAATACGAAGTCGAATATTTATTGGTAGCGGACATAAGGTAGTTCTGGTACCGTGACACGAATTGAGTGGTTCGACATCCCATGTAGGTTTCGCCAATCGAACCGTAACGGTCAATACTTGGACCAATGTTGGCGGGACGATGATCGATTAACCAATTGTACGCCAATGTTCGGCTGAGTATTGACTAGCCAACATTGGTTTGCTGATACGAGGCCAATGTTCGGCCAAATATCGACTCGCTAATCATTGGCTTGTCGATATGAGGCCAATGTTTGGCGAAGTATAGACTGGCCAATCATTGGTTTGCCAATACGAGGCCAATGTTCGGCCAAGTATAGACTTGTTCATTATTGGTTCATCGATATGAGGCCGATGTTTGGCGAAGTATAGACTCGCCAATCATTGGTTTGCCGATACGAGGACAATGTTCGGCCAAATATAGGCTCTCTAATCATTGGCTTATCGATACGAGGTCGATGTTTGGCCAAGTATAGACTCGCCAATCATGTTTTTGCCGATACGAGGCCAATGTTCGGCCGAGTAACGCATGACCGAACCGCAATTCGTATATTGACGATTCATTGTTTCGCGTTGAATTCATTGAGAGACGAGATACATACTTCTTACGAGTCCATTGGACATTATTCTTAACAAATATACTACCAAATCAATGCACTCATTGTTGGCCGATTGTCCAACGAGCTCATACGCGATATTCTGCCGATTTTTATGAACCATCCTACACTGACAGAAAAATTCTATTAATATTAACTAACCGCGTCTATTTATTTTTTTTAAATTTTAATTGACTAGATTTTTCGTGAAATCAAATTCTTCCTATTGCATTCCATTATTGGAATTATTCATTTTAAATATATTTATTTATTCAAATTAAACTTGAACTAATGAACTAATGGTCTATCTTTATTGCAACACATACACTTAGCACAACAATTTAGGGAGCAAGAAAAAAATCCAAATTTTTGGGGGATTTTCAACAGGCTGTAACTCATACAAAAATGGTCGTACAGCAAAAAAAAAAGCAAATTGTAGCTCTAAGTGTCTAGTTTTCGGATCTGAGTTTGAAAATTTTTTTTTGAAAATATTTTTCGAGTAATCATAAGAAAACCACCGAAAAAAAATGTTCGAAATTTTTTTGTTTTTTTTTTAATCTACGGACGTGGAAATTTTTTTTTCGACTTAACCTCTATATGGACCGGATAGCTTGTTTATTCAGCTTTAATTGGGTTTTTAAAAATCTCGATACGAGCATTTCTCGCTGAGATATCGGTGTTTGAATGGAAAAAGATCATTTTGTCTTTGATTACCAATATCTCAGCAACCAATGATCGCACAGAAATGTTGAGGTTGGTTTCAAAAACTTGAATAAATTCTCTACAAGGATTGGCAATTGAATTTTGAAAAAAAAAAATTTTTTCAATCATTACACGAATTTGAAAAAGCGACCAAAAAAGGGCTTTTTGTGGTTTTTTGGAAAATCAAGCGCCCAATCAAAAATATTGCGGAAACCACTAATGTTAAGTGTGCCTTTTACTGTTCAATATACCCACAAAAACCCTACGAAGTTTCAATTTAATCCAGCCAACCTTTTTTTTCCCACTTGATCGAATTTTTGAAAAAATTAAAGGAGCAAGAATTTCGCTCTGAAAATGTCATAATTTTTATCAAAAATGAAAAAAAAAAAAAAAATTATTTTTCTCTCAATTCTGTATTAGTGACTTGGAAAATTTAAGAAAAAAAAAAAAAATCGAAAATTTTTGAAAAAAAAATTCCAAAATTTTTGAAAAAAAAAACAAAATTTTCAAATTTTTTTTTTAATTGGCCCTAAATCAAATAAATGTAGCGACTCACTTTCTCACCGATTTTCCTCTTCCGCACTTTAATTTTCCTAGTCACATTGAATAAATTAAAAGTTGATACCCCCAAGGCAAGTCGAATATTCGCTCTACGAATATTGGGACAATAATTTTTTGTGCGAATTTAAACAGTGTCTAAAAAAAACAGTTTTTCTTAAAACTAACCTGCTTTCTTGGTAATCGAGCCAATCAACAGTTTTTCTCAAAACTACCGTATTTTTTAATTTTTAGAAAAGCAAATTAACTGAGTTTTTGCAAGCTTTAGTTTTCTTTTTATTTTTTTTTTCATAATGCCTAGGCGGCATTTATCCGCGCCACAAGTCGCTCAGATAGTGACTCTAGTGGAAGAAGGGTACAATTACCGACAAGTCGGGGATCGTATGGACATTAGTTCATCTGTCGTATCTCGCGCATACAATCGGTATTTGGAAACCGGTGATTATCAACGACGAGTTGGCCAAGGTCGTCGTCGTGCAACAAATGCTCGTGATTCTTACAAAACTAAAGCTTGCAAAAACTCAGTTAATTTGCTTTTCTAAAAATTAAAAAATACGGTAGTTTTGAGAAAAACTGTTGATTGGCTCGATTACCAAGAAAGCAGGTTAGTTTTAAGAAAAACTGTTTTTTTTAGACACTGTTTAAATTCGCACAAAAAATTATTGTCCCAATATTCGTAGAGCGAATATTCGACTTGCCTTGGGGGTATCAACTTTTAATTTATTCAATGTGACTAGGAAAATTAAAGTGCGGAAGAGGAAAATCGGTGAGAAAGTGAGTCGCTACATTTATTTGATTTAGGGCCAATTAAAAAAAAAAATTGAAAAAAAAATTTTTTTTTTTCAAAAATTTTGGAATTTTTTTTTCAAAAATTTTCGATTTTTTTTTTTTCTTAAATTTTCCAAGTCACTAATACAGAATTGAGAGAAAAATAATTTTTTTTTTTTTTTTTCATTTTTGATAAAAATTATGACATTTTCAGAGCGAAATTCTTGCTCCTTTAATTTTTTCAAAAATTCGATCAAGTGGGAAAAAAAAGGTTGGCTGGATTAAATTGAAACTTCGTAGGGTTTTTGTGGGTATATTGAACAGTAAAAGGCACACTTAACATTAGTGGTTTCCGCAATATTTTTGATTGGGCGCTTGATTTTCCAAAAAACCACAAAAAGCCCTTTTTTGGTCGCTTTTTCAAATTCGTGTAATGATTGAAAAAAATTTTTTTTTTCAAAATTCAATTGCCAATCCTTGTAGAGAATTTATTCAAGTTTTTGAAACCAACCTCAACATTTCTGTGCGATCATTGGTTGCTGAGATATTGGTAATCAAAGACAAAATGATCTTTTTCCATTCAAACACCGATATCTCAGCGAGAAATGCTCGTATCGAGATTTTTAAAAAACCAAATCAAAGCTGAATAAACAAGCTATCCGGTCCATATAGAGGTTAAGTCGAAAAAAAAAATTCCACGTCCGTAGATTAAAAAAAAAACCAAAAAAATTTCGAACATTTTTTTCGGTGGTTTTCTTATGATTACTCGAAAAATATTTTCAAAAAAAAATTTTCAAACTCAGATCCGAAAACTAGACACTTAGAGCTACAATTTGCTTTTTTTTGCTGTACGACCATTTTTGTATGAGTTACAGCCTGTTGAAAATCCCCCAAAAGTTTGGATTTTTTTCTTGCTCCCTAAATTTTTGTGCGAAGTGTATATTAACGGGTTGTGGGGGTAGAGAAGGTGGAGAGAGAGGAATTATATATATAGGTTAGGTTTGAAAATTCTATAACATGTCATTCGATAACACTCTCTAATTATCACAATGATATTAACTGATTGATATAGTTTATGTGATACAAATAATGATGAGAATCCATTTGTTATCTTGTGCCATATCTGTGATTAAAATGTTACAAGCACTCAGTAGCATAGGGGCAGCGTGTTTGGCTATGAGTAGGGAAGTTCAAGGTTCCCCCTATGGGTAAAATATTTTCTTTGAACTAATCATTTCGAAAGACCAGGTAATGACGAATTACAATACAAAAATAATTTTTTTTTTTTTGGCAGTGCAGGACCAAGTTTGGTGATCTATATTGGGTCACAATTATCCGCCAAGACTCGGTCGATAATCGGGCCAAGCTCGAGTGCCAATGATGGCAATCTTGAGGGGGCTTATTGTTGGCGGATTCTCGAATGAACTGCTACGCGATGCTCGGCCGATTCTCATAAGCCATTCTAGGGCCAATATTGATTGCGAATATCGGGCCTCTCTTATCATCCAAGGCTCGGTCGATGATCGGGCCAAGCTCGAGTGTCAATGTTGGTAAGCTTGGCGTCGAGCATCGGCCAATCATTGGCCACTACCGATCACCCTACATGGGATACACACCAATATATCAATGTTACCCTATCCGAATCATACTGGCGTAAGAGACAGCAGATTCCATCGCTCATAACCCCAACGGTCGACGGGGTTTAACGCTTAAAGTTAAAAATAGTATATATACTGTCGCAATAGTCATTTTTCCAGGCGGTAGGAACGAAAAATTTGATGTCTTCTCGTGCTCCATTATATAACTTGTACTGTTATATAATGGTGATATCAATTTTATGTGATAATGGTAATATAATTTTTTTCAACGACAATAAAATATTCGGAAAATATTATTCCTAAGGCTTTACAGTTTTGTGTACAACATTTCTCCGTAAACCGGCTTGAGTAGTTAAAAAAATGTTATTTCACTTTTTTTATATATTATTAATTAAAAAAAATATATTAAGGCCATGGCTTGAATTAAAATAGAAAATAATTATAAGGTAAATCAGAATGTTTTTGTAAGTCAAATAAGGTTTTTGAGGGTATGGCGCTCATTGTTTACTTTAAAGAAGTTATAGTAATATAATACATCAATAACGAAGATCATTCGGTCAGAAAACATTCTTCCCTAGGAAATAATTTGTCAATTAAGAAATCTCGTTCCATTTATTATAAAAATTATATCATAAGATATAGATTATTATAAGATAAATTCCCTTATTTCCTAAATAAATTAATATTTACAAATGTTTTGAGTCGAGAAGAAAAGGTAGGGTTAACGGAAATACATGCGATCGGCACTGTTAGTGAATTGATGCTTTGAGGATACTTATCCTTCTGCAGGTGGACCAAACCGCAAATTTTACGAGCGGAACCACGTTTGAATATGCGCACAGTCTCTCTTAGCGAAATTTTACGCGTTTGGTATTCGAGTAACGGCTACGATAAGGTACAGTTAGCCCATTCCACGCGTTCGAATATCAAACCCCTAATTTCACATTGCAGCCGAACGCAAACGAAGATCTCGTTTGCAGCTCGGCGTGGAAAACAGGTTTGCTCGAATCATGGTAGCAAATGTCGTTGTGGTTGAAGTACGGGCTATTCACGTAATAGATGTATAAAACGTTTTCCGATCAGCAGAAACGCTTTAGTGTATAATTATTTGCCTACGTTTATTTCTAGCCAAAAGAAAGGTGCGATTTTGATCGTAATAGGATGAAAATCAACCATGTAGGGGTGGAAAAATAACACTGCTTAACGGGTTATATGGAGTTAGAAATTTCAAAAAATCGATTTTTTACATTGCATTTTCAGAATGTACAAATATGTGAGTATATTTCCGGAAAATTTCAAATCGATCCAGCGAATATTCTCGGAAATACACACATATTTGTAAGGACGCTCGGAGCGCTGCAAAGTAAGCGCCTGAAAGAGCGGGCAAACTTCAAACGCATATTTCTCAAAACGGTGTTTTCAAAGTCGGCGAGCACGATTTCTCAAAAACGGCTCAACCGATCGGTCTGTAATTTTAACACAACCTTGTCAGATATATTCTTCAGGTATTGATCGATGGAATAAGATTTCCGATAATTATTTCTATTGTTTTTCAACGATTTCACGAAAAAAGTTTGGTTGAAAATCGTAATTGTTTGTTTCCGGAGCCACCGTTCTGTTAAAAATTCAAATTTCGACTTCGATCAATACCTGAATTCATCTACCCCCTAAAAGAATCTTTTTATTTTTTTTCATTTTAGATAATCCAAACCGAAGATACTTTGCTTACCGCCGGACGCTTTCTTTCGGGGACCTCCAGGAGACTTCTTATAGGAGCAATGTTAATGAATATTTTAAAAAATAAAAAAATGCCAATCTAAAGCTAGAAGGTGCCACTACACTGCCGAATACTTTTTGTTTTGCCCAAATGAAAACATTTTCCAGAAAAAATTCGTGAATAAATTACCTTTTTGGCCTGGCAACTGCGTATAACGCTTTAAGGTGGTCATCCCATGTGACAGGTAAAAAAAATTGAAAATTTTATTTTTGCACAAATTGCAAATATGTGTGCGTGTTATATCGATCCAGCATAGCAGACTAATGGTGAGTCAATTTTTTTTGGTGTAAATCGTACTACTTGATCTTTTAAACGCACATTTCTCAAAACTGTATTTTTCGAATTAACTTCCATGATATCTGAAAAACTGTTCAACGGATTTGACTCAAATTTTTATGGTATAGTCAGCACATCTATGGTTTTCACCCAAACTAGAATATTTATTATATCTGCCATAGTTTTTTTAAGCTGAAAAAGTCGAAAAACAATGACAAAATGTGGTTGACAAACAATGACAAATGAACTTTTGAAACCGTGCCAAAAATTCTATTTTCGATAGTTTTACTTTAATCTAGTTCCAGCGATAGCCTGAGGTCTACAAATTAAAATTCCGTTTTATTTTCTGATTTCAGATTAGCAAAGCCTCCGGAATCATGGCAGCCATCAACCAACTTTTTTTACACATGAGTGTCTTCCGAACGGAGTAAAGTCGATCCAACTCGTTATTTTCGTTTGATGAAATTCCGAGGGACTGTAAAAATGTTAATAAATGTGTGGTATAACTTCAAAGATAGTGTGTTCTAATGGTTCGTAAAAAAAAATCCCATAAACAGCGAAAAAATAGCTGTCACATGTCGTGACCCCGTTAAATCCCAATACTATTATCAATGATAATAGTATTGGAAAGTGACCAACGAATTGTCGACGAAGAATTATTTTTTTATAAAAAATTAATTTAATTAATAAAACATTGTTGAGGATAATTTGGTTCGGTCGGTTAATAATTAAATAGTGAAGTGAATAATGATCTGTTAAAATTGTTTGGGTTTCTTTCGACTCCTCCATAAGAAATTCATAAATTTAAGGTCATGGGTCACACGCCGCTGACCACTTTAAAAGTTTGAAATAACTTTTCTCCTAAACGGAACAACCAATTGGAATGAAATTCGTTGCGTGCATGTAGGACGCTAGCTTCGAGGACATCGTTCTCGCCATTCTGAAAAATGTCGAAAAAACATGTACAATTTGTGACTACCATAGAAAAAATTGAGTTACTAACCATTGCGTCGCATTTCCGGTAATTGGACGAGAACGATGCTCTAGACCACGATCTTACATATAGGTCTTGCAACTCTAGTGGTGGGAGGGTGGTTCTCTTGCCGAAGCCGCCCGATAGAGTCGCTGTAATCACGGGATGTTCTGTGCGACAAGGACAACAATAACCACACATTTTCGTTATAGCCTAACCTGAGAATCCATCCTAAATAATCCACAAGTTATTCGAAAACGAATGATGTTCCTATGCAAATAGACATACTCATATACCGACGAGTATAAATCAGAAAAATCTATCCAGTAATTAATTGGCGAATAGTCCATCAACCCTGCTATTGAAATCCGAGCGAGTTCAATGGGGATAAATTAATTTTGTTCTTTCATGTATATGATACATGCTAGCTGAATGGGTCTATGACTGGTAGCAAAGTTTGTTATCTTTGGTTCAATTCCCGTGCACTGGTTTTTTCTCTTTAATGCATATATAGCTGCAGAAAAAGAATGCACATTTTAATAAAATGTGAATGGCACTCATAATTTAGATTACTGCTTGCAAGTATTTCTATGTCCACGTTTACATCGACTGCTATTTTCGCTAACAACATTGTCATAGCACCTTATATTTTGCACGCAAACATAATTTCGAGTGGTTAAAAGCTATAAAAACAATTATATATCCCTTAAAATTCAAGATGATGACGGAATGGGGGCTATTTATTAACTGCTGTTGTGTAGGTACAAAATAACCTCAGACAAAACATACAATATAGCGAAATAACCAAAATTTCATTGGTTCGACAATGTAGACAATTTTGTTGTACACATTTTTTTAAATTCCATATTTTCTTGCTGTGCATGTTGCCTCACGCGCACCCCAATATAATTAACAATCGCATATAGTAAAATATCCGAGCCATGTTCTTCGCGTAGAAAAGTAAAATTATAAAATTATACAAATAAGTTTTCAAATGTTTTGCGTGTCAAAGTAGTAATATTGCAAAAAGTTGAGATTTGTGATCTAGTGCTCTACTATTTCTGTGCCAAGATTTCATACGTGGTCTCGCCAGCGATTTTTTGCTGCACGACAGTTCCTTAAAACAGTAGCGGTGTGAATGTTACTTGTCGGGGAAGGGTTTCGTGGAATTAAACCCAGCCTTGACTGTCATCGCTGAGGAAAAGGAAAGAATGACCTGCGAATGGGTTTTGCAAATGTTCAACACAGTGATAGTGTGAATATTTCTTGTCGGTGAAAGAATTCCAGAAAGTATTTGCAGCGCTAACTCTCATCGTTGAGAAAAACAGATCAGTAACCTGCAAATAAGTTTTCAAATGTTTTGCATGCCAGAGTAGTAATACAGTCGAACCTCGATATAACGAATCTCCAGGGAAGTTCGATATATCGAGTTTTCGTTATATTGAAGTCATGTTCCTTCAAATGTTCTTGAAAAAAAATATAATAATACCATAAATATAGGGTTATTTGTAAAAGAAAGAAAGGTTTAAATTAGAGCAATTTCTACAAGCAATTAGCAATTAGAGCATGATGTATATTATTATGTCGTTGTATCAACGTTTTAGGGGTCTATCGGAAGGGAACCGACAAATCTTCGTTGTATCGAGGATTCTATTATATCGAGGTTTGACTGTACAAACAAATTAGATTCATGATCGTCTGCTCGACTCTTTCCGTGCCAAGATTTTATGCATAGTATCGTGGATGAATTTTTCCCATACAACAGTCCTTCGATACAGTTGTGTTGGGAATATGACTTGTCGTAGAATGAATTCAGGTAATTAAATCCAGTGTTCATGGCTATCGCTGACGATATTAAACCAATACCGGCAAATAAGTTTTTTAAGTGTTCAATACAGAGATAGTGTGAATATTTTTTGTCGGTGGCAGAATTTGAGAAAGTATCTGCAGTGCTGACTCTGAGTATTGAGACAAAAATTACCAGTAACCTGCGAACATGTTTTCAAATGTTTTGCATGTCCGAATAGTATTATTTTTTTATTTTATTTTTTCCTAAGTACACGCTGTTCGCGTTTGTTACCTACTTTTTCCCCATTGTGACCGTTTCTTTCCCCTACTGTTCGCTCCTTTTTACTTCGCCTTTCTCCCTGTTCCCCACCTGCTTGCGGCCGCAGTCGACTTTCCCCTTCTGTATTATATTCATATCATGACATTTCTATCATGGATATAGGGAATCTGTGGAAAACCTAGCCGGTCACCAATTCGCCCCCTAGTCGTGGAACTAGTCTTATTTCGCCGCGAAATGCCAAAAAACAACATTTCACGACGAAATGTACTCGACTGAGTTTCGAACCTGGGACCTCCCGGTCCGCTGGTTTAGTGACGAGCACGCTAACCACTCGACCATCGCACCGGTCATGTCCGAGTAGTAATAATACATGACATTTAGACTCGTGATCGTGTGCTCTACTCTTTCTGTTCCGAAATATTATGCATAACGTCGCTTATGAATGTTTCCTGTACAATAGCTCTTAACATAATAGCGGTGCGAATGTGCCGAGGAAGGAATTTGAGGAAATATTTGCAGCGCTAACTCTGATCGCTGAGGGAAATTGATCTGTAACCGGCAAATAAGTTTTTATATGTTTTGCATGCCAGAGTAGTAATAATACAAAACATTTAGATTCATGATCGTGTGCTCTACTCTTTCGGGTTATCTGACCTACCATGTGCCTTTCGAATATCGGGTTATCCGTCGTTTTCTTCTGTTCCCTAGCGGTCGATCGGGTTATATCACTTTTATTCCGTAGAGCGAGACTCTAACTATCTCCATTGCTAGAGAATTCGAACCGTGGAGAACCTACCGAAGTTCAATCCCGGGAGAGAGAAAAAACTGTGAACGCATTCGTTCAAACCATAGGCATGAGTTATAAAATTTTATTATTCTTTCGCAGAATGAGTCTCGGGCGATGTAATTCGCTCGAGTATTTGGCCGAAATCGAATTCATCGACGATAAGCTGCATCGAGAATATAAATCGTGCTCAAGCTTATTTGATTAAATTAATTAAATGAGGATGGTACAATGTCACGAGCCATCCACAGGACGAGTCTCTACCAACCCCGTTCGCTAGAAAGTACGACCGTTATCAGAATTCCTTCGATGACCGTTGTCGAAAAATGAAATCGAGTCGCGCCCATTGGTTTAAACAGCACACGATCGGAAAATTTCATTGCTTTTTGTGGAGCGAGACTAGCGATCTTCATTGCTATAGAATTCGGTCTGCGGAGAACCTGCCGAAGTTAAATCTGGCTAGAGAGAAAAAATGCTGAACGTATTTGTTTCAACCATCGGCATAGTTGTAAAGTTTTACCACTCTCTTGCAGAACATTCTATTTCTGCAAGTATTATACTCTATTCTAAATTCTAGCATGGGATAACCCGCGGAAGAAAAACCTCTGCAGAGAGAAAAATGCCGAACGTATTTGTTTAAACAATAGGCATTGCATGTAAAATTTTGCCACTCTTTCGCAGAGTTAGTCTCGGACGAACTCGCTTGCTCGAGGATTCGACAGAAATCGAATTCATCGACGACAAGCTGCTTCGAGAGGATATAAACCGTGCTCGAGCTTATGTGTTTAAATTAATTGGAGAAGGATGGTAAAATATCACCACCTTTCCACAGGACGAGTCTTTAGCAGCCCCGTTTTTTAGAAACTTTGACCGTACTCAGATTTCCACCGATGAGTGTCGTCCAAAGAAGAAATCGATTCGAGTCCATACAATGTTCATCCATCCATTAGTCCATACAATGTTCAATTCAAGAATGTTTCACCGGTCTTCTGCAGAGCGAGCGCATGCTACGAACCGTGCCATAGTCGCTAATATAAATTCAGTTGTGTGGATCGTTCGATCCACACACACACACACACACACACACGCGCGCGCGCGCGCGCGCGCACGCACGCACGCACACGCGCGCAAACACACACACACGCACACGCACGCGCGCGCACGCGCGCGCACGCGCGCACACACACACACACACACACACACACACATGTATAGTGTGTGTTTCCGTTACGACCGAACTACGTGCGAGAAGGTTATTTCTTTCTGCACGCGGCTGGCGTAGCGAATACACATACACACGCGCGCGCGCGCGCGCCCACGCTTGGCAATCGTCGCCTATTGGGACTCGATTCTTCGACATAGCGTGAGACGTCGAGGCCCTATAGAAAACGAGCGCTCTTCCATCCGGCGCTACTAGGCGGCGTCTCGTAGTTACACACTGTGAGCTTTGCACGACCGCCGTGACGGAACGCAGCGTAGAAATTTTCTGGCGGGTGGCACGTAGCCTAGGTTCTGCCTTGTTGGGTCAAAAAATCTTCGATTCTTCACCAATTTTTTATGCGAAAACTATTAAATATAGAATGCTGATATTTGGTATGTTGACTAAACGGTATTTATTGAACATAAAAATATTTTTTAAAGTTTGACAAAACTTGGTGGTGGGTGTGGGAGGAGCCACGTATGTCGGTGCGCGGGCGAGGACATTCTTCACTTGCGGAAGTCCGAAGTCCCAAACAGGTTAATGAAGCAAAAAAATTAAACATATTTTTACTTTGTATAATATTGTGTATAAGTTGACCTAGAATCAAGAAGAAAAATTGAAAATAAAAAAATAGTGAGCAAAAAACTGCGAACATTTTTGGAAAAAAAATAAACTTCCTTCCGATTGCTCAAAATTTTTTTATTTTTCAATTTTTCTCCTTGATTCTAGGTCAACTTATACACAATATTGTACAAAGTAAAAATATGTTTGATTTTTTTGCTTCAAATCACCTGTCCGGGACTTAGGACTTCCACAAGCTAAGAATGTCATCGCCCGCACACCGCCATACGTGGCTCCTCCCACTTCCACCACCATGTTTTGTCAAACTTTAAAAAATATTTTTATGTTCAATGAAGATCGCTTAGTCAATATACCAAATATCAACATTGTATATTTAATACTTTTCGTATGAAAAATTGGCGAAAAGTCGAACATTTTTTGGCCCAACAAGGCAGAATCTTCCCTTAAGGGGTTATATACAGTCAGGAGGCCTAAAAAGATCGATTTCTCAAGATTTTTTCTTCAGGTGACCTTTAAATCTATTAAGGGGGTCGTCTTGTGTGTCAGATCAAGAGAAGAGAAAACAGCCTTGCATGCGACTTCTTTGAAAGAAGAGGAAGGTGTACTCTATGGTCCAAGCATAGCAGATTGATGGTGAGACTATTTTTTATGATGAATTATATACAACTTTCAAACGCGTTTTCTCACACACGATTTTTTCAAACTGCTGCCATGATGTCTCAAAAACTGTTTTATTGATTCTACTCAAGTTTATACAGCATCTTTAGTACATATATATCTACAAGTTGAACCAAAATAATTAGGATTGCTTCGTTAGTTTTCTTTTTATCAGCTATATAGTCCCCCAAAAAAATACGAAACAATGAAATTTTTTTCTAAACTGCAAAAAAAAAATTTTTTTTCGAATTCTAACTTTATTTTGGTTCCACGTAGAGCCTCAAGTCTCGCGATTAAAATTGCGTTTGGTTTTTTTTATTTCATGCCGGAATCATGGCAGCAGTGGGGCACCTCTTTTTATATATGTGTTCTTGTTGGGCGGTGTATCTCCGACTATATTTTATACAATGACTTCAAAAAATTCACAAAGTTTGCTTAATTGTTTATAAAAATTATATTCAATTTATAAATTATTTTATTTTAATGGATTGTCAAAAAAAAATCCCCAAAAAAGCATTAAAAAACGGCCTGCACACTAGACGACCCCGTTAACGTAACAATTTATACACATATTATGGTAACTTCTAACTGCATTTTAACATTTTTTATTTGTGAAAATAATTCTTTTGAAAGTTGCTATAGCTGATCTCCGGGAGCACCTCTAAAAAAATGCGTCTTGCGGTGAGCACGATATTTCTGGACTGGATCATCTAAAATGAAAAAAAAAAACCAAAAATATTTCGTTAATATAATAGATTGTCTTGTATTTGATCGAAGAAATAAGCAAAATAATGATTTTTGATCAAAATTTCGGCCTTAAATTGTTTATAAACTGTAATATGTTTATCGGTGAGAAAAAATGTTCGATTAATTACTAAAGAATATACTTGAAAAGATTGTGTTAAAATTTGAGACTGTTCGGTTCAACCGTTTCCGAGAAATCTTGCTCGCCGGCTCTAAAAACACAGTTTTGAGGAAAACGCATTTAAAGTTTCAAAAGCACTTTACATATAGTCAAAAAAAACAATTACAAATGTGCGTGTAACTTCGAGAATATTCGCTGGATTGACGAGAAATTTTCTGTGAGGTGTACTAAAATATATGTACATTACGAAAATAAAACATTTTAAAATCGATCTCTCGAAAATGTTAACTGTACATAACCCTTTAATAAGAAATTGCACTAGAAATTCCTCAATGACGACTCAATAAAATGAATGAGAAATTGTTGAGGATAAATTGTATGGGTTCGGTTCGATCGGTAAATAATGAATTATTGAAGTTAATAACGATTTGTTGCGCAAATTTCTTTCGTCTTCTTCGAATTATTCAATAACGAATTAATCAAATAGATGAGAAATTGTTGAGGATACATTTTTTGAGTTTGGTTCGGGCGGTTAATAACGGATTGGTGTGGTTAATAATGATTTGGTGCGATAAAATTGTTCGGGCTCGGTTAGGTCGATTAATTATCAATGAGTAAAGTTAATAACGATCTGTTAAGACAACCATTTTTGGGTTTCTTTGGATTTCCCGATAAGGAATCAATATAGTTAGTAAAATATTGTGGGAAAAATTGTCTATTTGGGTATGTTAATAATGAATTAGTATAGTTATTAATGGTCTCTCGAGACAAAATTACTTGGGTTTTTTTAGTTAATCAGTTAATAATACATTTTCAGAGTTGATGGCAGACTCTTCAGAATTTTGTTGTGCTTGTTTCCAATTCTCTATAATGAGCTATCAAATTTCATGTCGGATTGTCGAGAAAAAATGGTGCAATTTAGTTAATATGCCAAGTTGGTAGCGGATGTCTGGGAAATACATTTTTTAAGTCAAATTAATGAGGGATGTGTGAAGTTAATAAAGAATTGTCGAAAGTGTAAATAATTAATCTTTCGTCTCTTTATGTGAAGTAGAGTAATTAATTTGTGCGGTATCTCTCGAATATATAAAAAGTGAAAAAGGAACTATTTATTTCTCATAAAAACGTTCTTTTTTTCTCTACTAGAGAAACTAATTTTGCGTGCAACGGTATATAAAACTGAAAATATGTTACATATACTGATCAAATGAATTGTATCTTAAAGGGCAATTAATAGGGCTCATAATATAAAATACACAAAACCATAAACAAATAGTTTAATCGTTTTTGAGCAATTAAAAAAATTGTTATATGGATCAAGGTGCTGATGTACCTTGATCCGTATATGCTGTACCTTGATCACAGTGAGGATTCAGTTAAATAAAAGGGAATTTTTGTTGACAAACTTCAATATTATTAAAGTTTTTCTAGTTTATGATGCTTATGGTATCTTTATTCGACTTATGAGATAACAGATATCTGCATGAAAAAAAAAATCACCAAACATACGTTTTTTCTAACTTCATCTAGATTCTAAGTTAAAAATATAGAAACTATTACGTTTTTTCTTAAAATCAAAATTAGCTACTTTTTAATCAAATTATGCTATTTTCTTTTTCTCTTAAACAAATTATTGTTCTTAGAGGTTTCTTACTCAATAGATAAGCGCCCAATATTTGTTCATTTCAGGTACGGAATAGAAACCGTTCCTGAATTCCTCTTAGAATTTGTTCTTTTCAAATCTTCTTTTTCTGGTCACCCAAAACGAATTAAATGATATCAGCATGTTTTAAGGCACACAAAATACCAATACACGTTAAGGTTTTTCTCGTTTCGTGTAAACACTAAATCTTCTTTTAAATATTGGGAGCATTATCACGAAATCCTAAATATCTGTACAATGCCGATCAGACAATCATCTCTAAAGATATGTGCTGTACTTCGTTGACTTTAATTTTATTACTCGCTCCACTCCGCCAATTTTCTAACTTTCTATGACAATAGAAAATTAGAATGTTAGCCCAAGGAATTTCCATTAAAAAATTGTTTACTTCGTAGTACTGCATCTGCTATAAGAGCCCAACCTCTGAAAGCAGCCAGCCTTAATTGGCGATTGCTTCAAAAGCCTCCCATATAAGATTTTAAGCTTTAAAGAATTCCTTCAGCTACAAACGGCACTTCAGTTCGCCCGTCCATGACAAATAGCAGGAGCTAAGATGGGGGTAGTTACAGGCCACGCTTGCCTGCTTTTCAGATACAATTCGTTCAATTATTTCAGTACTTTCATTACGCAATTACTTACTCCTTCCTTCTAATACAATTTAAAGTCTGACAATTGGCGAAAGAAAACAGCATGGACGAACAAAAAACTGTATCTTACGTTTTAAGGAAAAAGAGTTTTACTCGAACATAAAAAAAGAAACATGAGAAAATGCGGGTATGGCATAAAACATGAATTTTTTGTTTCAAAGTGTGCGCTTTTGGAAATTCATTTGAAAACATTGCTGTATTACATTTTTCCCGGACAATTTATATTGTGATCCAGTATGTTGAAACCAAAAAGTTATCCCTATGAGGTCATCAACAGTGGTTTCCATATAGAGGATGCATCGTCAACAAAAAAAGACGTTAAGGAATTAATATGCAAGTTACTTATTTGCAGAGCTTTGCTTTCTATGCCTTTCCTCAATAATACTCAGAATTTGTTATTTTAAATTCAATTTTTGAATATTTGGGAAAGGTTTAGGCGGGAAAGGTTCTACGAATCCGAAACTTAAACAAATCCGGACCCTTCAAGTAACTGTAGACAAATTCAATAAATACTAACCGTCAGTAATACTCAATGTACGAAAAAATAGCCGAATATCGCAAAATTCTAAGCCAAATACAAATATACAAAAGAATACAAATTCTTTAAATACCTATTATTGAACCCGATCATAAACGAATTATTTTTTACGTTACACTGACACGATGTTATCGGTGTAATTTGGTACTACCACTCGTGAAAACGAGAGACAACATATATATGAACCCATTGCTTCTTGTTAGCAAATCTAAGGAAATTCGTCGATTAAATCGGAGAATTTTTCACTTCATCCACGTACATATACGAATGTATTTTCCAAGCGTGTCCGATTATCGTCGATCGACATGGCCGGATCGGCGCTAGTCGTACCGGTGCTTTCGATTATAGTAATAGTCACACCCCTTTCTTCATTGCATAAACAGTTGCGAATTTGGAGAGAAAAAAACCTTCGTTAAATTGTGATATTCAAAGAGGCCAGGTTTTACCACCTTTAGCTATTCTCAATTAAAGAGTTTCGAGACTAATGTCAAAATATACAGTTTCAATTGAAGTTTATATAACGGAGAGATAGATTGATGGTGCTAAACTGTGGACTGTCTAAAAATCAATCAGTTTCTGAATATAGTTTCGGAGACTTTCAATGTTCAAGTTGAACCTTTATTCATTACGTAATATACACGAGACCTCGTAAACACAGCATAGAACTTAGAAGAACATTGAGATTTTAATTTTTTTAAATCAAGCAACCGTAATTATGGTGTTAGGAATGTTGGGTCAAAAAATTAAGGTGTTTCTCTATTTTATTCATCAGTAATACTCGAAAAAGATCTGAATTTTCAGCTCAGACCGAATTTTTTCGGGCATTAAGAGGTTAGGCAACTATGATGGCCCGAAAACCGGAGTTATTAAAAAAAAAAATTGAAGGAATAAGAAAGATGATGTACACTAACAATGTTGTGTACCAAATTTCATATAGTAATATGAATGATTAAAGAAGTTATAAACAATCTCGTGCAGGACCATTAGACGTGAGGGGCTCAACGGCGTACTAGATTTGATCTGAAACCCGGTTGATCTGAAACGAAGAACACGAGTTTTTTTTCTTAAAATAGATAATATTAGTTAAGACTTGACTGAGTTTTTTTGTTAACGAGTTTCAATGATCAAAAAGAAATAAATTGTTTTTTGTTTTCGATTTATCGAGGAAAAATCACATCGTCATTGTTAATAACTAATGGGAAAAAAATGTCAAGAAGAAAACCTTCGGCCAAAACTAAGCTACTACAGTCGAACCTCGATATAACGAACCTCTAGGGAAGTTTGTTATATCGGGTTTTCGTTATATTGAAGTTATGTTCCTTAAAATGTTCTATAAAAAAATACATTAATACTGTAAATATGGGGATATTTTTTAAAGAAAGAAATGTTCAAATTAGAGCAATTTTTACAAGCATTTAGCAATTAGAGCATAATGTATATGATTATGTTGTTATATTACGGTTTCGGGTGTCCATCGGAAGGGAATGGACAAATTTTCGTTATATCGAGGTTTGACTGTATTACACTGAAGAAGTGTACCAAATTTCAAGTCAATCCGTTGATTAGATGTCGAGAAATCGTGTACACCGTTTTGGAAAACATAGTTTCGAGAAAAAACGCGTTTAAAGTTTTATTAGCAGTTCTATCGTTGTAATCATAATCTCCGTAATCATAAAAGGAATCTCCGATTCCTGCACCCCATGTTGAAGTTTCCTCTTCAATTTGAGTTGCCTCAAGCGACTATCAATTTAGTGAAATTTTCACAATAACCGAACCCTCTAACGAAAGTTGTAGGTTAAACATGGCAACACTGCGTTAACTGACTCTGTCTCGTATGCCACTTACAGTCAAGCATCAACTGGCGGGTTTTCCAAAATCTACAATGGTGTTCAAAACGTACATAGTATTACAGCCGACGATGCTTTATAGCGATAGTCATTCGTGCCAATGGCGGAAACTGTCGCTGTTGTCAAGTCTATCTGTTATTTTCTCTTGAATAAAGTTTCATGTATTAATATTTAAGGCCGCATTCTACTGTGAACACCCATTTTCAAGGTGATTTTTGGAAATAAAATTTAGAGAGACGGTTAAATCTACAGTGTTAGTATTTCACAGTTGTATTGACATATGTTTGAAGTAACATCTTAATTTTTTTGAAAGCCTTTCATTCGAAATTGTACATGATATTTGATGACGTGCAGTTCATGTCGCGACAATTTTTTTCAAAGTAGGCATGTATTTTCCTCAGAAACTACCCCGAGTCGAAATTTTTAGCCGCGTTCAACCCATAAAATGAAGGCGAGCAAAAACCCACAAAATCGGCGTGAGCGGATTATTGGGTATCTAAAGGAGGGTACAATGTTTGAAAGTACCATGCGTTAAAGCCTCCGATGAACCTCCGGCATGGCAGAAAGTAGACTTTTTGACTCAAAGGAGGTCAGTGAGGTTCACAATTGAACCTACGGAACCTCAGGTCGGCTTACTTCGAGCGCTGGCGCAGAACCTACTGCCCCGCCTTTCGGCCTACTGTACACTGCTAAACAAAAAAAAAAAAATTTATATAGAATCTTTTTAAATAAAATAGGTTTTTTCCTTGTCTCACAGCCTACTACGATCATATTTCTTTCAAAGATATTTATATATATTAATAAAGATGAGATTCAAATTAATCTTTATTTGCTTACAATGTCCACTGTATACTATATGTATAAAATATTTCATAAAGCGAAAATGAAATGAACTCCTTAATTGAGAGTTTTACCACAAGGATTTTTCATCGTAATTCGTGTCATTCCCTGGCCTTTAGAAATGATTTTTTTCGAAGAAAATAATTGCCCTATGTGCGCCTTGAACCTAGTCCTACCTACTCATAGCTACGTTCCGCTGCCCCTATGCTACCGAGTGCTTATAACATTTTGGTCGCTGATATGGCATAAGGGACCAAATGAATACCTCTAACTATTTGTTGTATCACATAAGCTATATGAATTAGTTAATATGATTGTGATAATTAGAGAGTTTCATCGAATAACATGCTATATATTTTTCAAACAAACACACATATACATATACTACACACACACACACACACACACACACACACACACACACACACACACACACACACACACACACACACGCACGCACGCACGCACGCACACACACACACACACACGCACGCGCACACACACACACACACACACACACACACACACACACACACACACACACACACACACACACACACATATATATATATATATAAAATTTCTCTCTCTCCACCTTCTCTACCCCCCGCTCCTTTGATATGAGTGTTGCAATAAAGAAGGACCATTAGGCCAATCAAATAGAAATATGGTTAACTCTACGAAAATTCTAATTAGGGTAAATTTAAAAAAATAACTAGATCCATTCAGTGAACTTAACTAAATTGTTTTTTGAACAGATGAAAAAAATGTTGAATTGATGAAACCGAATCACAGATTTATTAGGATCAAATAAAATATGTAGTTATTGGACGATATTAAATAGATTGATTTTCTGTAAATAAACATTTTTGAAATCAATAATTTTAATAATGGAATGCAATAGGAATAACTTGGTTTTATGAAAAATCTAGTTAATTCAAATAAAAAAGAATCAAATAGACGCGGTTAGTTAATATCATAATATTTAGCGGAAAAAAATAAAAACTATACTTCGTACATACACGCGGGAATATTTTTTAAATTTTCGACGTGCTAAAAATGAAAACAAAGAAAAAACAAACATTTTATTTAAAATCGACGGTAATCGGCCGTCGCCATTTATCAACTCATTATTGAATAAACAAAAAAACAAAACGAACAAAAACAAAAAGAAAAAATCGAATGAGGTTGAATTCTAAACTGACAATTTCAATCCTTTAGAACATGAAATAGACTATAATTAACACCCTAACGTTCCATATAGATATCAACATTATGTGTTATTTAGATCTACACTGCCAGCCAAAAGTTTTCGGACCCTCCACATAATCGCAAAACTTTTGAGGCCAAATAATATTAGAGTAGTATAATTCATTTCATTTATTATTTCACGAAGATACTATAAAGATCTATATAATTAAGTAATTGTACAGAGCTTTATAGTATCTTCGTAAACAATTATTATTCTACCATAAAGTTGCAATGATCCAAAGTGATATTAAGTTTTGCAGTTATCTGAAGTGTCCGAATACTTTTGACTGGTAGTGTACATTCGAATATATTAATGCAACCACATATTTCGAGTATAATATATATATATATATATAATATATATACCGTCGCTTAAAAGTTTGGATACACCAGTCGATATTTCTTGCTGCACTAAAAGTTACAAAGTTTCGTAAAAAAAAGATAACCAAATTTACCGAACGGCGTTTTGACGGGAATAAATTCAGCTTTATATTGCTTTTCTGAAATATTTTTTTATAATTTTCTTTTCGACCCGGTACGCACTTTTATACGTGACCGATTTTCGGCTTTCTTCTCGACCATCGAGAATTGAGCGCATGACTTATGCAAAAAAAATTTGTTACGTTTATCCATGATAAATTTGAACAGGGTAGCAGGAACTCCATTAGCGTTTTTTATAAAGTTTTGTACGATTTTTTTCGCAGTGTTATTTTATTTTTTGCTAAAAAAAGACTAATTCTAGATAATGCAATGTAACTAAAAAACTAGAGGGTTTAAGAAGAAATGTCAAGGACAAAAACGTTGCGTAAGCTTATACCGGATAGACTGGCATTTTTTAAGAATTTTCCTGTGAGATTTTTTCTCACAGGAAAACGCCCATTAATCCGATAGAATTGGAGTAAGACTGTATATACAAGCATTCTTTTATGAATTGCCTATAAAATAATAATAAATCGATATTGAGCAAATTTGATTGTTTTTGCATATTAATATTGCACTAATAATTTGATAAGGGGACGATGTATTTTTATTAATTTCGTATTATTTTCGTCATCGAACGGGTTACCGATCAGGCCACAATGGAATGATGATGGAGGAGATATCGAATTTGGGCCAAAAGCAGGTTAGGTGGGGTCGAGGCAATAGTTTGAGATTGAAAGCAGGTTAAGGAGACCTGTGCTCTCCACGTTTCTCTGAAACTGCGGGTCGAGAGAAGGTTTGGGAGGTCTAGCAGGGGCTACCCTGGACCAAGAGGTCTCTTCATGGCACTGAACTCGATAAACGAGGTTTCGTCGGTTCAACGGAGGCTGGCGGCTTATGTATTACAAAAGAAATGGGTCCTGCGAGGGTTCAAAGGAGGCTAAAAATTTTGACTCGGGACTGGACCGATCGACTTGCAATTTTGCACACGAATCAGGCTATCGTTCGGGCCTCTATTTTTTTAAATTGCTTTATAATTACGATTCACCGGACCGCGGGCCAGAGAGTACTTTGATTTTTACAATAAAGTGTTCACTCCTCGCGGCCCGGACCAATAGCCATTATAACGCAATCAAAAAGATAGAGGGCCGAACGATAGCCCGACATGTATTATACGTGTGCAAAATTGCAAGTCGATCGGAAATTGAACAACGTGTACAATTTGTACAATTTCAAATAAAATGTTTTGAACAAATTCAAGATGATGCTTCAAACATGTATGAATATAACTGTGGAATATTAACACTGTAGACTTAAGCGTTTCTCTAAATTTAATTCCCATATAAAATCGCCTTGAAAATGGGTGTTCACACAGGAATACGGCCTTAACTGCAAAAATAGTAGCTATTAATACCATTTATAGGCTTAGAAATATTTTTCAATAATATTAAGAGCTGGAAATTACCCAACAGTAATTTATTTTCACATAAAATATTATTCGCAAGAGGTTGGCATCCTGCCGAAAACTCATTGTATTTTCATCCCTACTCTCGAAGCTAAGGGACTCCTTAATTGACGATTGATATCTAACGAGGTCGAGATGTTGGGACAGATGTTGGGACAGATTTTGGGACAATCTCAGCTTTTTACACAGCATCCATGTCTTCCGCTGGGAATGCTTCGTTAGGCCAGAAGAGAAACAGCTTCGGGTCACAATATGAGCAGCTAAGTAAAAAAAAGTGTTGTATCGCTCGATGATGATCATTCCAATTTGTCAAACTCGTCGTTTGGACATGCTTTCGTCCGTATAAATCCATGATGTTTACGACAAAAATGACGCGTAGGGTCTGAAAAGATTACCCAACGGATTGGCTTTGACATAGAAAATGAAAATGGTGAATGCAAAGCGGTAGCAACGCTGGTCGTGGGTATGAGCGTTGTGTGCGACTCTTTCTAAAAATAGGCGTATGGCCGAATTATGTAGAACGCTCGGAGGAGGGATTGACCTCTATTGCCGTACATTTCCGTTCGCCAGAAACCAAACCGTCGACGGGTTCTTTCATTGTTACTCTTCATTTTTCAAATTTTCCGATGTTCTTTGGCACGACTCCGCAGACTTTTACGATCCCATTTTGGCCCTTTTTACCCAACAGTGATAAAGAATATTTATTGGAATCAATTAAGTTCGTTTCATCGATCCTTGTTTATTTCGATTAGCTTAAGAAATCGTTAATTTTTATCTAAATTTCATTTTACTACTCCAGAGATTCATTTAAAATATATTTATTTATTTGAATTAAGATTTCCTTAACACCGTTGAGCAATGAAAGAATGATATACTTCTAATGCTTTTGGTTTTCCGTATTATTTACTGAAAGAAATATTGAGTCGTATAGATAGGTTTTTATTTGAATTAACTGTCAAATTCGTAGGAGTAGTAGTACGCATCATGGCCGGAGTGTGGCGCAAGGCCCGACGTTTCTTCCGTAAGCCATTTGTACTCCACGCGAGCACATAGCGTCCGCGAAACGTATCAACGTAGCACAAATTTCGCGCATAGTCGCTCGAGGTCGGCTGAGCGTATTTCGAAAGACGTGGGTATTACACATCTTGTGAAATCTACGCCAGACGAACATCCTCTCGTTTAAAATAAAATCATCGTACCTAATACAAAATATTTTTTTATAATTTTTCACTATCGAGAATTGTTAACGTCACTGATAAGTATGTATTGTATATTTTAAAAATGGCAAATTTATTGGTCGCAAATCAAAATACTAGTAATTCTAATCCAATTTTTATTCACTCGAAATAACAATATAGTAGAAATTTGAGTCGGGAAGAAGTCCTAACAGGTCTTAGGCCAGGCCCCGATCCGCCGTTCCCTTTTTCGGGAGCTGATTACGAATTGGACGGGGAAACGATCAAATAATGGGAGAGCTTTTGGCGATCTACGCAAGCAAAATAGATAGGATTAAGTGGTATAAGTATACTGATACTTATTATCCCTTTGCACTCGAGAGGTGAGAGGAAATATATTCAGATAATATGTTCCCGGTCCGAACATTGATATTTCCCAATATGTCGACACGCCGTTCAAAAACCACGAATGAGCAGTTTTACTTGTTGCTTCATTAAATAATTTGGCTATTCGTTGGGCCCAAATCATTATGTGTTGTAATCCCGGTATTTATTACAAGCATTCATATCCTTGTCCATTATCATTGATGAAATGAATGTTTTAAATGGTGAATAGAATTACAACAGATTTGTTAGTTATTTTCAGTTCTTCAATGCATTATTTCAATACATTATTTTCAGTTCTTGGGTATAAACATAATTGGTATTGAGCCTCAAAGGAACGAGTGAAAATTTTGGTCCCCCAAATCCCAGATTGTACAGATTTGTTCTTTGAACATTTTCATTTTTTACTCCATTTCTGACGCAAAATGGTGCAGATGAAAAACTTGCAAATCTTCTCTTACGAGGAAGCCAAAATGGGAAAAACAGATTTACTGATTACAGCATCTGCCTGAGGGAAATCAAATGCAGATTTACTCATGGAGATAGCTTTGCGAGCGAAATAAAATAATGAAGAAGGCGTAAGTTTCAATTTTTGACGTGATAACGTCTTATAAATCGATGGAGCCGGCTGCACGCACGAAAAAGCATGACTCATCGCCGTTACCTCGCTCTGAGGCGTTCCATCTAAGGCTTGAAGTGTAAGCGAGAGCGCGGAACGAGCGACAAAGAGGCACAATCGGCCTCCGCGTTCGGCAGCGTTCGGCAGCGTTCGACATCTGTCTCTCTCCTACTTGAGTGATGGCCTCTGCACACTGCGAGCGACGAGCGACGAGCGATGAGCGATATCCAATGGCAACGTCACTCTCATAGAGCATTTCCGTAATACTCGAGTTCTCATTGGATATCGCTCATCGCTTGTCGCCCATCGCGCGCAGTGTGCAGAGGCCATGAGCGATGCGTCCGCGTGGACAGCTGCTATACAATAATACATGTACATGTTTTCGTCAAGTATGAAGTGCAGTGAAAAGTGCATGTGGTGTCAATTGTTTATAGCAACGATAATTGCGGCGATAAAGGTAATGATTCTTTCGATATTAAATATATGTTCAGTGATATATTGTCGAATATTCGTGCTTTCATCATTAAAATAAATAGCATCGGTCCGCTAGTGCAGCGATTGTAGGTTATGCTATAATTGACAAAACTATAACAATAAGTTAACAGAACTATTTCACGATGAGTAAAAATCAATTGCTTTACTATTCGATCGAAATAATTATCGAGCGTAGCTATGATTTCAAAAAATTAAAACATAAATGTTAAATCTTCCACATATCATAACAACGTGTCTGAAATGACAGGTTGGACCAGCCAGCCGTCAAAGGGAACAATTTTCTCCTATATCAAACACATTGCGGCGGGCTTTTTAAAAGCTAGAGTTACAAAAATTTTAATGATGTTTCCAATTTTTAAATTTTAAATTTAAGATTTATGAACAATAATTTAATCACAGTTTATTCTTATAATAAATTATTCAAAATTATTACTTTTTTACAACAAATTACAATTAAATTTGCAAAAATAATTAAGTAACTAATTGAACAACAACTTTTATTCAGTTCACTTGCTGAAAGAAATAATGTCAATACAACATTTATTATTATAAAATAATAAAATCAAAAATTAAATTTTAACAGTCGAGTAGAAATTTAAACAATAAATTTTATTCAAGTATTTTGTAAATTTAAAATGATTTTCTGAACGAAGAATTTTATGAAAAAATAAAAGTTGTAAAACAATTGCTCAAACACATTCATACTTGTAAAAAATATGTACATTGTAAAAAAAATAAATAAAAATTGACATAATTGTATTTATGCGTACAAATAAATGTAACTTTATCAATTCAATTGTGATTTCCATTTACCTCCTTCTCTATATCCATACAAAATATCTATCAAACAAACCAAATTAAAATTTTCTTTTGAAAAATGAAACCTTTCCATCAGTATTTTCTTATGACGTTGTCACGTTCAACTATCGTCAGTAAACCGACTTTACAGGCAACCGATTTTTTTCGATAATTTTTCTTCATGTCGCTTTTTATTTATTTGATTAATATTAACTCGTTTTCGTCGAGTAGTTTGTGGCCCGAGTGCCGAGAATAAACGACATTCCGATATCCATGGACCGCGGCGCCCGCTTCCATAATTAGACTTCGAAATATTTATCTCGAGTCATAGTTTGTTGACTCTACTCCCTAAGTATACGGAGATTCTTAAATACATGCACGAGCACTCTAGGAGGTTTCATTTTCCACACGGCAGGATTTCTTATTAATAATTGTCGCTTTCTTTCTTATTCATTTATTTTCATTAGTTATTGTTACCCGACTAGAAATTTTGATCCGGCAGCCTGAAGACTCATCGGGCCACTATTAAGCTGCGGTCCGTAATACGGCACGATCTGTGCCGGAAATCCCCCGAACCTGTGGAAACTTAGTCCGGGCGCGAATAGGTACCCAGAACAGGGCCAAGTACGGTAGCCTGTATGCCGCCGTAATATGGCGTCCATAGATGCCGTGTTATGGCACGCCTGATCTGTGCCGGATGTCGGCTGGATCAGTGCAGCCGTAGTTGGCGAATGAAGATATTGTGGTTAAGCTTCATTGACGTGTCCAATATAAACTGTATGAATTCGAATAATCGACACTCTCCAAGCAGGTAATAAACATGGACGAATTGTCTATGTACAAACGAACTGAAGCGATTTTATTTAATAATACATAATTCAAACTATTCTTAATGGCAGAACTTAAAATGACTGATATATATATATATATATATATATATATAAGAATAAAAGTGAATTTACTATTTTGGTCGAAATTACATGCGTGTGAGTTGTTTTCTTAGCCTAAGGGCCTTTTCACAAAACGCATATAGATCAAGTGTGTATCGCATTTGTATCGCGTGGTCTGCGCGTAGAAAATACACCGCGTTCGAAGGAAGTAAATGGGCAAAAAAATTCAGCGTTAAACACATAATTACTGTCCCATTGTAATGATGCGAGCTTCAACATCATACACAAAATTATTGACATTCTTTAGAATAGAATTAGACTGATAAAGATAGGAAAGAAAATAAGAAAGTTTAAACAAGTGTTAGGATGGCCAAATAGGTAGTGCGCTCAGCTCTTGAATAAGAAGGTGTAGGTTTAATCCTGAGGGTACATTAAAAATGCCATCTAGTAACTAGGCTGGCGTGGACTGTTAGACTACGGTTACGAACGACAAAGTGAGGTTATGTGACTACGTGTAGTTCCATCGAGCGAATGACTCATGGCTGGCTAGCCAACTTGAGTTTCAGATGAGATTGCAAATGACAAAAAATTCTCAAGTCGGCATCTCGCCATGAACTAGCCAACACTACCTATTTGCGGCTATGCACCTTTCGGCTAGGCACTACCCAGCCGATCATGGTCACAAATGACAAAGTAAAGTTATGAGACTCCGTGTAGTTCCATCGATCGAATGACTCGTGGTTGGTTAGCCAACTTGAGTTTCAGATGGCGTTGCAAATTTAAAAAAAATCTCAAGTTGGTATTTCGCCATGACCAAGCCAACACAGGCTAACAGCGGCTATCCACCTCTTTAATCGTCACTGCCCAGCCGATGTTGGTCACACAGACAAAGTGAGGTTATGTGACTACGTGTAGTTCCATGGAGTCATTGGCTCATGGTTGGCTAAGCAACATGAGTTACAAATGGCGTTGCAAATGAAAAAAATCTCAAGTTGGTATCTCGCGATGACCTAGCCAACACTAGCCAACTGTGGCCGCACGAGCCAGAATAAATAACCGGACAAAACAAATCATGTAATCATAAAACAGGTCATGTAATTCGATGGGTTCATTGCTCTCAATGTGAACAAAATTAAGTCATTGATTTGATAATGTTATTCACATTTATTAAGCCACCCATTTTTCATTAATCTAGCTTAGTGTATTGTAACATATGTAGACGAAGCGAAAATTCAGAAATTAAACAAGTAGAACTCGCTCAGTGGACAAAGTCACAACTCATAATTCAGAGGTCCCGGGATCGGAAGCACACGTTACGCGTAAGCATTTGTCTGATGTAATTAAAAGTTGAATCATTTATATATTTACAACACAGAAGGAAGAAATGAATAACGGCTAAAAAATGATAAACTAAAAAACAAGGAGATGCCAAACAATTGGATTTGAGCTGTGTGTTTTCAACAAAGTCAAACATCAGCAAACTGTGATTATAGTGAAATTACATTTAATGTGGAAGTTTCCAATTCCAATTCGATTTCTTCGATAAATTTCTAACATCCTTTCCTTCAAATCAGGCTGCCCTGAGGGGGCGTACACAAATTACGTAAAACGCTAAATTCCCCCATTTCCAACCCCCTACGTACCAGGACCGCAACGCCTGGCCGGACTTCCTGGTCGCCTCTATTCCCTTACGTAATGGGTGCTTTGTGAAATGTTCTCTTCATTATCCCATCGATATCTTGATGAAAGGTTATCCGTAAATAAAAAGTCAAAAATTGATCGATATCTATACAGGTGTAGCTATCGTTAGCCGTAGCCGTTTTTTGTTTGTTTTGGTTTTCTTACAAAATGATGACAGTTTGAAATTCAAAACTTCAACATGCAGACATTTTGCTGCTTCTGGCAGTTCCAAAATCGTGACGTAACGCAAACGTTGGCCGCCTCGTCCCCCTATGTACGTAGGACCGTAACAACTGGGCGGACCCCCGCCCTGCCCCCAAATTGCGTTACGTAATTTGCGTACCCAGAACAACCTCGTGATGTAAATAATGTGCAAACAACATTTACATATACACTGCCGGCTAAAAGTATGGATACACCTAGAAAAAAAAGATATCCGGATTTTCAAGGCGGCATTTTAAAAGGGACAAATGAAGCTTTAATTTTCGTTTTGGAAAAAAAAAATTTGATTTTTTTTAGACCAGGGGCCCCAGTTTGAAAACGGCCGTTTTTTCGCTTTTTTGGCTGTTTAAAATGGGCTGCACGTCTTCAGGACATTTTTTTGGCATTTTTTTTCAAAGAACCTTAAAAGATAGAGCAATAGCTATAGTTTCCTTTTTTAGAAAGTTTCGTACGATTTTTTTTCACCGAGTTATCGCATTTTTTCCTCAAAAAGACAATTTTGAAAATATGCTGCTGAAACGAGAAGCTTTGAGGTTTAGAGAAAATTGCCAAAAGGAAAAAATGTTTCGTTACATCGTATTGAATCGAGTAGAATTTTTTCAAATTTTTTATTAATTTTTTTTCAAAATTTTTTGCTCCAACGTTCAATGGAAAAAAATATTTCAATTTTTTTTCTCAACTTTTAGCCGCACAAAACATCCACCTCTTACCTCATCTAAACGCCATTTTCGTCGAAAAACCCACCTCTGGCTTTCAGCACTGCATCAACGATTTGTGGCATCCGATCGATTAATGTATGGCCACACCATATTCACAATTTTTTTTTCTTTGCCTCATTGTCCAAATATTCTCGACAGAGACGAGAACTGTGGTTCTCGTCTCCCGATGGAATCGCATGATTAATGAGGATTTCTTTATATTCTTCTTTTCTCATTATGCCGTCAATTTTCACAAAGTCTCCGACACCATGACCGGAGAAGCAAACCCCGCACCATAACGGAGCCACCGGCATGCTTGACAGTTGGTATCAAACACTGTGGTGCCATTTTTTCCGAAGGATTTCTTCAAACAAAAATGCGTCGACGACTACCGAAGATTAAAAATTTTGACTCGTCCGTCCAGAGTACATTTCTCCACTGATTAATCGTCCACTTTTTGTATTCCAGGGCCCATGCGTATCTTTTTTTTTTGTTCGCCGGACGCAACAAAGATTTTCTCACGGCGACACAGCCTCTGAGGCCAGCACTGTTAAGACGACGTTTCACGGTCGTCAGTGATATCGAGGTTTCCCTTTATTCGTTAAATTTGGCACAGAATTCCGTTGCAGTTAATCGACAATTTTGTGTTGCTGGTAACGACGATATTTTTATCGTCTGAGGACGTTGTCACTTTGGGCCGACCCGAACGATTGCGATTGAAATGCGTCTTGGAATTCTTAAATCTCCCGCTGGTCGTCTGCACTCCTTTCAAAGACACGCGAGTTTGTCTGGCAATTTCTTTGTACGACAATCCTTGATCGCCAATCCCTTATCGACAATAGCCCCTTTTCTCTACAGTAGAATTTATTTTTTCCGTACCATTTCGATCCGTCAAGAAAAAAAATTGCGTAAAAACTTGTCGATTGTAGACCACGCGTGTTCGCATTCGAAGTTTTCGCACAACTGACTTTGTCAGCGCGACACTCGTCACGTTATTCCAAAGAATCAAAAATGTAAACAAAAACGACGAGCGAAAAAGAGAGCAAGAAAAAGAACACGAGAGAAATAGAATATCGACTCGCGAGAAATAGAATCTTTTCACGCTCCACAAAGGTAAAATGTAAATAAAGACAAGAAGCTTTATTTCCGCTCGGTGTGTTTAGACGAGGTAAGAGGTGAAAGGTGGATGTTTTGTGCGGCTAAAAAAAGAGAAAAAAAACTGAATTTTTTTTTATTCAATGTTGGAGCAAAAAAATTTTGAAAAAATTCTGCTCGATTCAATACGATGTAACGCAACTTTTTTTCCTTTCGGCAATTTTCTCGAAACCTCAAAGTTTCTCATTTCAGCAGCATCTTTTCAGAATTGTCTTTTTGAGAAAAAAAAATGCGATAACGCGGTGAAAAAAAATCGTACGAAACTTTCTAAAAAAGGAAACTATAGCTATTGCTCTACCTTTTAAGGTTCTTTGAAAAAAATTGCCAAAAAAATGTCCTGAAGACGTGCAGCCGATTTTAAACAGCCAAAAAAGCCAAAAAACGGCAATTTTCAAAATGGCGCCCCGGGTAAAAAAAATCGAATTTTTTTTTCCAAAACGCAAAGTGAAGCTTCATTTGTCCCTCTTAAAATGCCGCCTTGGAAATCTGGATATATTTTTTTTTTATAGAGATATCAAACTTTTAGTGCGGCGCTGAATTTTTCTGAATGACGCGATGAATTTTTCTAAGTGTATCCATACTTTCGGCCGGCAGTGTATATAATATATAGCCGCAAGATTTTTTATCTAGTCGTCACTTAATTCTTCATTCCCAGTCACTAGGTAAAAAAACTAGGTCATAAATATTATACAGCCGTGAAATATTTCTTTCTATCCAGTCACCATCAATCTTTTAGTATTCAGTCACTAGACGACTAAAGCGTTATAAGGCTGGGTAGTCAATCGCTAAAATGGTCAGCTAATGGCGACTCGAAACATAATTTTAGTACACTGGCACATCTTTAATCGGCACAGCGGCGGGATCGGCTCCACTTCGCACTTGCCAAAACAGAGGTCGCGCACCATCCACTCAAGTGGAATCTGCGCAGCTGGGGTAGCTGATTACAGTACCCCTCAAAGCTTTCTCTTATTGTCTAGCATGTTCCGAGGCTCACGCTAGGGCCTGGCGCATCCCCACCATGCGCTACACCGTTCGATATTTTGCACATAGTGGGGGGCGACTGCATCTGTGGAGATTCCGTTTACGGAGATTCCCGTATAGCTTGTGGCTAGGTGGTGATAAGTTACGTTTTCCACTCAGGATCTCTATGATAATAAATTTAGAAACAATTTTTTTATATTTCAAGATAAACAGGACCTATGTTCCACATGGATAAAAATCTAATAAATATCTATCACTAGAAAATACTGCTCAGTTTCAAATTAAGCGATATTCTTCTGATGTTAACTTCATTATCTATCTTATTATTAAAATAACATTATAGAAGTGGAATCAACGTTTTTTTCTTTGATTTAGATAAAATAATTGCTAACAATTATTCCGTAGAAGATCGTGACATTTAATGGGAAAAATTTTAGTAGCAAAGATTTTTGCAAAAGGTAATTTGGATTAAAGAGTTTCTCCAGTTTCCGACTACTATCTCAGCAGCGACGTTTCGAACCGAACTCTACTGATAACGAGGAAGGCGCCTTGTCGTCCCTCAACAAATCGCAGCATCTCCACAGCACGACCGACTGGCTAATGGCTTAACGGGACGTGCCTGGCACAGTGCTACGAGGGAAGCCAACGTCAAAGGGGAAAGACAAATGAGATTTCCTACCTCGTTATGGTATCCTAATTGTTCGCAATTTATTTTCGTTATTGCGCGAATTCACAGAAGAGTAGAGATTTATTTTTTATTTTCACAATGAATTAATCTACCCAATGTCCTTGGACAGATGGAAAAGAACGTTTTCCGTCGATTTCGACATTCAAAATTGTTGTCGCTCGTTGTACCTGCATGTACTTGATAAGTAAAGGCCATTGGGGTTGAACTTTTTTAGGACTACCATTCATAATCGTAAGCAAGAAAAATACTATCTGCAAAAATAACTGTTCTCCTTCTGGCAGGCTAATTTATCAAATTGACGATAATCAATGTGATATAATAATAAGCACTGTGTTGACCTTTTTCTAATTTCTTGCTACGTGTTAAGGCCATGTGTCACCCCGACTGATTTTTCGGAAATGAGAAAAGCACCATTTTCTGCTCTGTTGAACGACGAACAAGGTATTTCTCTTCGTTTGCCCGAAATGTAATCCGTTTAGGAGAAAACTTGGCCATAGGATTTTTACCGACCGGACGTGTGAGCCATGCCCTAGAAACAAAAATTTGAATTCTCGGCCGAGTTTTAGGTTTTTTCTGTTTTTGGGTATGAGATTTCATTTGGGGTGAATCGAACAATATGCATTTCGTTCTGGAGAAAATGTTTGACAAGAAGAACTCTTGAATCCTCTTCATAGGGCGAACGCTGATTTTTTTAAATTGATGTGCGAATCCAAGCTCTATTGTGCACATAATTGTTTGCACAAAATATTAATAATTTTCCTATTGAGTTTGGATCTTCTTTCACTATTATTCATTCATTTCTTGTTAGAATGTCGATCGATGTTCTTCGAATCATTTCCATTTCATTGTTGACAAATATTTTATCGAGCAAGGCTTGTAAACATTTATTTGCAGCGACTCGAGTACTTGTTTATACGTACTCGCTATGCGAAACCAATAATGTTTCAATTGAAGTTTGGGTGCTCTTTATGTTATTCCGCATCAATTGTTCATTGGACATTCCTTTGGAATAATTGCAATCTTTTTTACGCACTGGTTAATTAATTGTTTATTTGAAAATATCACAATATCAAAGAGTCAGAAAAATGTTTTTTTTTAAGTCTTCATTAAGGAGTGAGATGCAGTAAGAGGCGTAAAAAACGAGAAGTTTTAATATACTTTATAGTAATTAAGTTTCTTTTACAAAAGTGGTTACACAGTAGGCGTGTGCGGGTAGCAGAATTGGTCGGGTCGGGTTGGGTCGGGTAATTAGACTATGATCCGATCGGGTACCCGAATTTTTTCGGGTACCCGTGATCGGACGGGTATACTCGAACTTTATCGAGTACCAGAGTTTTTCGAGTACTCGTCTCACATCGGGTACTCGATAATTCATGTTGCCGGAACAAAATTTTGTTTCATAGTATAGATAGCGCCACGGAAACGTACCAAAACAGACGAAATAGACTCCAGCTTTATGTCCTCTACCCTACGCCGATAGGTTGGAACTAACAAAAAATACAAATAATTTATTTAATAATTTCAGTATTTTTGTTATGTATATATTTACAATTTTTTCCCGGCAACATTCTTTTAAGACACTCGCATTTGCTGAAAAACTAAATAAAAGCAAGATTCTAAATCGAATTTTCATTAATTCTGTCTAGTGCTAACTGGTAATTTCGACGATTCATTCTTCTTAATTTAATCTTTTGTCATTTTTAAATTTTTTTCCAGGTAAAATTTGTTCTTCAAACGCTTATATCTCTGAAAATAATCAAGATATTTTCAATTTGTAAATGTCAAATAGAAGTTACATTCTTCTCGCTCCAAATAAACGCAAGTGGTTGAATCTTGGTCTTTTTGGGTTTTTTCGCCATCGCCCTAAAGTTTTGAATTTTTTAACGTGGATTTTAACCCACGTTGAAAAATTCACAACTTTAAGGCGTTCACCGGAACAGAAGATATTTATTGTTCATTTTTTTCCTTTGGCACACTTTTTAGTGATGCCACAACGCAACTTTCCCGCGGTATTACGATAGGATCCGCCAAAAATGACCGTTTTTCACTCCACCCTAAGCGACACACACACACACACACACACACACACACACACACACACACACACACACACACACACACACACACACACACACACACACACACACACAGGATAGAAAAGTGAGACGAAAAAAGATTTTTTACAGTATTATCATTTATTCGTTTTATCGCCTTCTTCGAGTTTTCGTTTTCTCTCATTATTTGGTCGATACACCTAAATAAAAAATAAATATAAATAAAAACAATAGATACGGATCTCCGAGTCGTTTACGAATATTCGAAGTTTAAGAGTCTCGACGTTTACGAGTACCAAAAATTTGAGAGTACCCGATTACCAAATTCGGGTACCCGATAGTGGCGGGTAATGCAAAAAAGTACCCGCCTTGCCCGATTTTGCGGGTACCAAAATCGGGTACCCGCACACCCCTAGTAGTAGGCCTTCGTATTTGCGAAGATGAGCCAAAGCAATCACCGAGGGAACAAGCTAACATGTCGCGCGAGGAGAGACACGGTTTCTTTGTCGTTGTCGTTCGCCAGTTCTCCAAGAAAAATCTCCCAATCATATATCTTCAGGGTCGAGCCTGAAGAAAGAAATTTGAATAAAAAATTCATTGGAACTTACGACGATGATGCGATTTACGCTCAAAGATGAAGTTTATTCCTGTAATGGTCTTAGATCGTCTACCAATAACTACCCCTTAACTAACGAGAATTTCGGTAAGGTCTAGATTTTTTGGATAGTGCGGCTGTGGACGCCGTCCACTTGAAATCTAATGAACCTAATAATATGCGTTGCAATGTCAAATTGGCATAATCCATGTGGCCGAGACTGACCCGGATGGGGCCTTCAATTTGTCTGTAATTAGCACGGTTTCGTCGCTTTCTATGTTCATCGAGGGATGATTGCAAAATCTGAGAACGTACCTACAGATCAGTACATACACAGACAGATCCACAAATGTCATAATCCAGAAATTACGTTTTTTCGTAAAGTCGTAACCCAGAAGTGTTATTTTTCTAAAATGTCACCATACGGAAAATTGCGGCGCGCCAACGTTTAGACCCGTTTTGGCATTAACCAAAATTGTACATAAGTTTTCGAAATTTTCATAAATTTCATTGTGTTATAACTACATGTACATAAATTTTATTGTGCTATAATTGAGTGCTCATAAAATTCGTTTCAACAATATTAATATCATTTTAAGGATTGTAAATTTATTTGTCGATGTGACAAGAGTAACATTGTCAATGTAACAAAAGTATCGTGTTACCTTGACAAATAAGTTAAGAACCTTAAAAAAAACTACCCTTTATATTGAAATTTCCAGACATCTGGCCGATAGAATTGTTGATTGTGATATTCCGCTCAAGTAACATTTGTGGGCCATGACTTTTCGGAAGATTATGTATTTAAAATTTGGAGCGTCCATTAAGGTGACAAAGAATTTAATGTATAAATTTAAATCAAATGGTAACCTTTCGCCAATTGTCCCAAAACTCCTTAAACTTATCTTGGTCAAGTTACATCGATAAATTCCATCGTTATGGCAAGCCAATCGTTGAGTTGACTTGATGGAAACTGCGTAAGAGAACAGCACAAATAATTCGTTGATTTTGGCTTTGTAGTCTCTAAAGATGCAGACCGTTGATTGTTTTTAGTCAAAAAGCAAAAATATGTATTTATCTTACAGTAACTAAAAACAATAAACATTGAATTCAACAGTAATTGTCTAATTCACTTGTTCACTTACAGTAATTGAGAACAATCGACAGTGAATTCGAAATTCACTTTTCTTTGGACTGAAGCTAAGGGAAATACGGATTCTTTCCATAATCCGACATAATCCGATTAAAAGACTTTAAAAAAATAAAAAATGAACGTCAAGTAATAACAAAAAAATCCCCTCAAAAACATTATCGCTTATTTTAACTTATAAAAACACTCTGATTTACCTTATGATTATTTTTTATTTTTATTTTAGCACTGGTTTAAATCTATTTTTTAAATTAATTAAATGTATGAAAAAATTGAGACAACATTTTTTTAAACTAGTCAAGCCAGTTTACTAGAAATGTTGTACACAAAACTGTTTAACCTCAGGAATAATATTTTTCTAAATATCTTACTTTCATTGAAAAACATTGTATTACTATTATAACATAAAATTGATATCACCATTATATGTTACAACGTGTGTATCACACTAGTACACTGGAAATGCTGTGCAACGACTTGGCGTGCATAGACAAGAAGTAAAGTTTGGGAAGACATAACATTTTTCGTTCCTATCGCCTGGAAAAATGACTATTGCGAGAGTATATACATTATTTTAAATTGTACGCGTCGCATCAACCACTGAGGTTATTAGCGATGGTACATGTCTCTTACGTCTGCGATGGATCTACTGTCTCTTACGCTAGTGTGATTCGAATAGAGTAACATTTATATGTCGGTGTGTATGTCGAACCACTTCATTCGCATCACGGCGCCGGAACTACCCTATATCAACTGCCAATAAATATTCGACTTTATTCGTTTCAACCCATAAAATATATGTCAGCAGTAAAATAGAGGCGTATATTATTTTCGCTAGCAAGAAGGCGGCCAAATTCTATGTGACTAAATATTTCATGCAATGTGTAATAGTTATGTGATCGAATTTCTATTTTGATATAACCTTTTTAATTATGTAAATAAAATAAGATTTCAAGTGTAGTATGGTCTAGGAGTATATCACTGATTACTACTATCTGATCGACTCGTGTTCCTACGATCGAGACATGGGGTAATTTAATATTTTTTCAACTTGAAAGTTGAGTAGTGGAGAGGACCTTTGCCGAGTTATTTTCTTAGACATGCACGACAAGTCGTTGCATCGGATTCCGAGTGAACTTATGTGGTACATACGTTGAACTGTCATATAATGGTGATATCAATTTTATGTTATAATAGTAATATAATTGTTTTCAATGAAAATAAAATATTTTTAATAACATTGTTCTTAAGGTCTAACAGTTTTGTCTACAACATTCCTAGTGAACTGACTTGGCTAAACTAAAATATGTTATAGCCCTTTGTTATATATTTGATTCATTTAAAAATGGTTTAAAACCATTGCGTGAATTAAAATAAAAAATAATCATAAGGTAAATCAGAATGTTTTCATAAGTCAAAATAAGCGTTAATGTATTTGAGGGGTTCTTTTTATTACATGGCGTTGATTTTTTATTTTTTTAAAGTCTTTTAATCGGATTTCATATCTTTTTGGAAGGGAAAGAATCCGTATTTCCCTTAACTTCAGTCCAAAGAAAAGTGAATTTCGAATTCACTGTCGATTGTTTTCAAGTACTGTAAGTGAACAATTGAATTAGACAATCACTGTTGAATTCAATGTTTATTGTTTTTAGTTACTGTAAGATAAATACATATTTTTGGTTTTTGACTAAAAACAATCAACATTTTGCATCTTTAGAGACTACAAAGCCAAAATCAACAAATTCTTCGCAGCGATTAGAGACATCTAAAACCTCAAACTTCTAGATATAGAGAAGCCATTCTATGAATTTTTCTCACATGAAACGACGGCAATAAAAAAATTATGTTTCGAGGGATATACATTTGCTAATTGCCTTTAGTCGATGTGAGATAAATTTAAGAATTCGCTTTTCTATACACTCGGAAAAACGATTTATTGTGTTCTAATAAATCGGCTCATTAGAACATAATTTATTAGAAATTAATAAAGGTTTACTTGTATGGAGACAGTTTTTATGCGATTGTAACTACATCATTTATTCGGCGTCACTAAATATGTTTTTCTACGTGCCCATTTTTCACATCAATTAAAAGCCATATTCAAAATAGAACATTTGAATAAATATTTCCTCAAATCAAATAAATACTACTTTCCAATCACGAAAACCTCTTATTTCGCTACTATGAGCGATGGGCCCGACAGCAGGCCGCTCGACAGACGTAGCTCACGCATACGCTTACCATGTAGCTTCTTACTATGCCAATGCTTTTGGCACAGCTGTCAGTGTTGCGTTTCGGAAGTGAGAAACTCGAAAGTAAGGAATGATTTAAGTGTAAGTAAGAATATAAAGTGTGAAAAAAACGTTTAAGGAGGTTGGAGCGATTCAGTTGAGTCAAATGACGGTTTATTCATTTTTTTTTTCAATGAACCTCAAAAAAATGCGTACAAGGTACAGATTTATTCTGTATATGCTAATTTTTTAAAATATATATTAAAGGGCAAAATTATGCATTTTAATATTTTTATTACGTAAAGTAGAAAAACTTTTGTGTTACTACCAACTTGAAAAAGTATGACATTAACGATGATTATTATGGAAAAAACTACGACAACGAATGTATTATACAATTCACAGTGAAATTTTGAGTAATTTATAATTATGCCTATTCATATTTACGTGACTAGATTATTGGCCTATGGTTTACGATGGGCAAGATGAGGATTTTTTTTTCTAAATGTTTACGAAGGTTCAGTTTGCGTTAATCCGTTGTTAGAGATAGTTTATCTTGGTGCTACATAACAAAAATTTACATAACCATTAGTGTGAAAGTCTTGCCCATCGAACCGCACGTTAAATTACATACATTAAACAATTTTTTATCTCTGGTGTTTGGTGGTGAAAAAAGTTCAAAAAATTCGTAAAGATTCAGTATAGTCTAAACAATAACATATATTTTTTAAAATTAAGTTTAGACTTGGATTGTGTATAACGCTCCAACCTCCTTAAGTGAGAAAATAATGACGGACCAAATTACACAATTCCTCGAAAAAAACCAGCTGGGGGGATTATGAAGAATCCTGTTAGATGTTACAAGAAAGTCTATTTGTGTGATATAAAACACCTATTTCTTCTAACTTATATATCCTATTAGATGTTAAGAAAAATTCTTAGTAAAACTTGAACATAAACTTAAATTACAAAATTTTCTTAGCCGTTATTACAATCGTAGTAGGCCGACATACGAATAAGAAAACTTATTCACCGGGAGACAAACTTTTTTGTTCTCAATCAATTTTTTTCTGAGGTTGCCGAGTCAATGTCTCCAATCGCTGCGAAAAAATCCATGATTTTGGTATCTCAGTCTCTAAAGATATAAACTGTAGATTGTTTTTATTTCCTGTAAGACCGACAATCAAATACTCATATAATTAAGCACTGGAAAGCTACAAATATATATTTGTCTAACATTAACTAAAAATAATCAACATTTTATACCTTTAGAGACTGCAAAGCCAAAATCATGAATTCTATTTTAGCGCCTCGTTACCTATGTCTATACGTTTTTCGTTGTGTTTAAACAATGAAAAGTTTATTTTTATTGCTCACACTTTTTATTGCCTGAAAATTAGTTTCAGTTTTTGAAACCGTACCCGAAATAGACTTTTCATACCTGAAAATATAGGTTTTTTTTCGTACTTATGTTGAATGCAAGCTGATTCCGTGCTTTGCCATTTCATTCTTTTCAGGGTAAAGTATGAGGTCAATGTACCACTTGCCATCCTATTTCCAATTACGAAGAATTTTTTGAGTTTTAAATATGAGACACGAAGAATTTTTGTCAAATTTATTTTTGATCCTAAGAGGGCTCGTTTGTTCTTCGTATTCGATTAATTCTTTGAATCGGAGATTTTCTATGTGGGGAACCTTCAGTATCTTTTTATTCGCCCTAAAAAGGACTGTTTTTTTTCAAGCTTAGAAACACTAACCATGACTGAAGATTAGAGCTGTCAAAACACCTAACTCTGTAACATATATTATATATATATATTTTTATTATTGCAGATTCCCTTGTACAGGGTCTTCCCCTTTATGACATTCCCCATCATATTCCATTACTCATCCCTACCTTGCGGTCGTAGCCGACTTCTTCCTCTGCCACTTCTACTTCTACCCATAGCAGGAATGTCATGGTGAATGCGATATCACCATGATATTTCTGCTATGGGTATAGGGAAACTGCGGAAAAAGTATACCAATACAGCCGGTCCCAGGTTGGCTTTCCAGTTTCGGAGCTAGTCGCGGTTCGTGGAGAAATACATCACGGGCTACAGTCGTACGCACACGACACACACACAAATTGGTCTGTGTGTGTGACATCCGTGTAGAAACAGCTACGTCACGCTCGTATTTATTTTTCTCCGAGACTACGAGACTGCGATTCGAACCCGCGACTCCCGATGAGCTGGTTCAGAGACAAGCACGCTTACCACTAGACCCGTACACCAGTACTCTGTAACACACACACACACACACACACACACACACACACACACACACACACACACACACACACACACACACACACACACACACACGCACACGCACACGCACACGCACACGCACACGCACACGCACACGCACACACACACACACACACACACACACATATAGGGCAGGCAAAATATGTATATATAGTCTTATGTATATATAGCTGGCGAAAAAGCAGTCAACTGTTGAGCTTCGGGCTGTTAAACTTTTAGTTAATCAACCATCAAAAGGGCGTACGTACTATGTTTACGACATGACGAATTGAGTTTGTACGATTCAACTAAACCGTGATTGTGGATCCACTTTTTTGAGGAAAAGAATCGTTCGGAAATTGGGCCGAAAATTATGAGATCTCGGGATTGAATGGACGGATAACAAAATAACTTGAACTCAACGACAGGGAAAAATCATATTTCACTCATCAAATTCGCATTTCGTCACTTCAAAGTTCAAAAGTGACAGATAAAATCCCATCTTACCTTATCTTAGTCTGGGGAGAGCACGCGGCGTGTTCGTCAGTAGGGGCGAAATCAGTGGGGTAAGCGGTTCCTTTTTTTATTATTTGGCATCAAGACGCTGCCGCGTCTCTTGATATCAAACATCAAACGAAGACTTGCCCCTCTTTATCCAGCCTGTACCATTGGACTATAATGATTACAGACTGTGGTACAACGTACACAATAATGATGAATAAATATTAGGAAAATATGTATAGTTCTGACGATCAAGCACAGGCCATCTGGGAGCCAAAGGAACTTTCTTCTTCGGAATGCAGTGACAATATTATTCCATGATAATTATGCATAAACAATATTTTTTTTTGTTGTGTTACAGTCGAGTAGTCTGTGACCGTGGCGTTCACTGTATTATTCAGTGGTGGGCTGTTCTAAGGCAATGTCGTACGGGAGCCCGTGGGGAATTTATGTCCCTCGCGTACGAGCGGGAGATGAGGAATATATAATGTCTAAAAAAAGGCAGGGGTATCAGATTATATGCTCGCACAGAGTGAGCCCCCGTATATGTGAGCAATGATCTCGTAGGGATGCGCGATGTAGACAGTGCTATGCGTGCCATTCGTCGCGAGAAGCACGAGACTCGAACCGCAGACCTCGCGATCGGGCCGGGTCCCCTTTCTTTTGAAGTTATTTTTTGCACACAAAATTTCGGCGCAGCCTAATGGCTCGCTCGCTTCTTTCGCACAAAAGTCTTCTATGTACCTTGGACATTACAACTCGTTAAAAAGTAATTGGTCGTGCAAAATTGCAAAGTCATTAATAACAAAATTTCATTACAGTATAGTAACTGTTGGAGTAATTGTACTTTTTATTTTAGTGGTTGATCCAAGTAATTTAAAATTCATTAAAAGCGAATCATGGACGAAAAAATGATATAGAAAACATACCGCGTAATCGTCAAATGTTTATTTTAAAAAGTTAAAAATTGTGCAAATTTGAAAATGGCATGTTCCTTGCTCGTGATTTTATTTCGCTCATAACATTTTCCCTACGACCGATCGATAGAAGTTTCGTGCAGAAGATAAAACGATAAAAAAGCATCATGGGCAAGTTTATATTATGGATATTTTTCTTACCCGTTCTTTGATCATTCTTCTGATTGTTCGTACTGCTTTTGGGGAAAAAGACATTACAGGGAAAAATTCGCTGGGTATGAAATTCAGCACATTTGAAAATCGGAAGATTACAAGTCATGAGTGCCAAATTCAATACGAACCACGGCGAGAGGAATCTTTGTTTTGTGTCGAATGTTGACCTACTTTTGTTTCAAATTCAATAAAATGATATATCACCTTCAACTGCATTTTCAATTGAGCACAAGTAGCTTAGGGGGCTATATCTACCTACAGGCCTGAAAAAATTGCCAAATTCCGGATTTCTTTTCTGGGAAACGTGTGGTGAAAAAGAAACACATTTTTTTTAAAACACAAAGGTACATATATATTGAGACCCTTTAAAATAAATCACCAAAAATACAGAAAAACAACAAAAACATGGCCGCCGGCAGATCATAAAGTTTTTTTCGCTACGTTTGGTGGCCGACACTTTCCGGATTAAACGGTCCATCTGACTTCTAAAAACCAAACGGGTTAGTCCATTGACTAACTCGTTTAGTTTTTGTCGTATTTGTTTTTAACTTAAATTAACAATAAGTACAAGTCGTTGACGATCGTCAATTAAAAAAAAAAATTACCAACTTGGCTATTAAAACTCGAACTTATAAAATCTATGAAAAAAGTCATAACTTTTACGTAGCTATCAATAAATGGAAATCAATTTAAAAAAGGGAGATCGTCAACGATTTTTAAATATTTCTCATCGTATCCCCTGTGAATTTGGAAACAATCCATCAAGTGGTTCTCGAGAGATCATGTCCAACGACTTAGAAAACAGTATTTTGAGAAAAACGCGTTTAAAGTTTGAAGTTTGGTGCTGCTACCGCTCGCCCGGTCGACTGTTAGAAGCTGTAGCTGATTCAATTTTAGAAATATTTCAATGAAATTTTCAGGGAATATAACTAAAAGGTGATACTATCGAATACAAATATTTTTGGTTATTATAATATTTAGGTTAAAATGCAAATTTTAACCCATCTACGTAGAAGAACTGTGGATCAGATTTCGAAACATTTTTATTTTACCGAAATACACGTTTTTATTCGGTGACATTGAATCATGATAATATTCACAATATTTAAATTATTTTATAATATTATTTATAATATAATATTCGTATTAATCATGTAAATAAATATTTAATTTCGACTAAAAAAAACAATACTACTTGTACTAGAAAAAAATCTTTTCATTCCGATAATATTTCATAAGAATTGTGTTACTTTTAATTTTTAATACCTGCAATGTGATTTTAAGGGACGTTGTTCTGCTCTCAGAACCAGATACAATAAGCACATTGAAAGAATGGTGCAGAATATTTTATATTTTTTTCAATACATCATGTATTGACGAAAGAAACTTCAGGAACATTCCAGTCACCAGTGCATGAAACTACAGAAATTGCATATATGCACTGAATACCACCATTTTTTAAATTTAAATAAATCTTTTGATTCCAGGAAATAAAAATATAGTTGCCGCAAACAAAGATATGTCAAATGTAGCACATCGAGCTGTTTAAAGCAAATAATTTATTTCAATACAGCCACCGATGATACTCTTCGTTAAAGTGGTTATCATTATTTTTCATTCCATGTTATTTTTTAGTGAAGATACGCAGGTTATTGAAATCATACTGGGGAGATAAAGTACGCGGGATGTTAAAATAATAATGTTATTTTCCAGAGACTAAATGCGGGTTATTTAAAAAATCTACATTCTGTATAAAAATGTGAAAAAATATACTTGCAATGCTTATAGCATTCTGTGAAACGGGACATAAATGGAAAAATTGAAAACGAACATTTTATAAAAAAAGAACCTGCCGCTTACGTAAGATTTTACGGAGTGTCTCCCCGTCCGGATATTGGACGAATAAGCGTGTGTTATTCGTCCGGATAGCGGCTCAGTTCACGCCGTATTTCCAGTAGACGTACATATTATTGTGATTCGTGTCAGCTAGTATCCGGACCAATAACATATATATAATCGTCCGGATAGAATGTGTTAAATTGTTAAACAAACTATCCACACTCAGAAAAACATTTGGTAATACCAACTATGTATTTACTCGCTTGAAATACAATTCGATTCAAGTGACAAAGCCAGTTTAGTTGAAACAACCAAATTATCATATCAAAATAGCAATATCTCCCTGGCCATATAATAGGTTGGATTAACTACATCGGAGCGCATACAAGTAATCCGCGTGTTATTTAAACTTTATATTTGGTCGTTATATTGGCCAATACATTTTCCAACTGAATTAATTATTACGCATAAAGCGAATGATGGTCGGTTCTACAATTGCAGTGCAAGTACACTGCAGTACGGTGTAACTCCACGGTAGCGATACCGTGGAGGTACGACTAGACTGCTATCTCGTACCCGTATATTACCGGTACTGTAGGGCACGGCGTACTCCACATTTGCGGTGTGCTGTACTAATGGTACGCTTGGTTAACTGGGTAGTGGACATCGCGAATCAGCGTAGTTTCAGATGCATGCACGAACAGCGCTACGATCGCCCTTCCGACTCCCGGCTGTTCACGTCTTCTTTTCTGGCTATGGCGTGCATCTCCCTTGTGAGCGTGTAGAAAACTACAATATTCATTGTGATAAGTTTTGTGAGACGATTTACATTGAAAACATAAAAATGTGCGAAGTAGAAGACATCTTGATAGATTGGGGACTTCAATCGCTTGTTTCTACATTTCGAGGAAAGTGTACGATCGTAATTTCTTTTTGTCCGCCATTGTTGTCACGCTCCATGCTATCCTTCGAGAAAAACGTTGTACGGCGTCTATCGGGTGTTGATAGTAAATTTAGTGGAAGCCGGTGAGTTTCATTTAACGTTGCGTTTTCACCAAGTGCATAAGTAGTGAAGGATTGCTAAGGGAATTGTGATTGAGTTGTAATGAATTGTGACACTCGGTTTAAGCCGTATAGTTCGTATATATAAATAGTTCGTCGCAACCACGCTGTAGTCTGAGACCTGGCGTTGCGTAAAGCAAAAAGACTTGTTTGCGCCAATTCCACTTCGAGAACACAAAATCTGATGGTTTCTGATATGTGGCCTGCAGGTAAATTCTCGATACATCAGAAAAAAATATTATTCATCTGTACACATTATTTTAATTGATTTCTCTTTTGTTTTTTTTTTCGACACGCAGATTGCTTTTAAGTTTAACTATGTAATTTTCTCAGAGCACTTTGTAAATTATCTTACAATTGACACCGTACATCGACGTTGATTAATCAATAAAAGTTGTTTCTGTATCATCGCAATATTTTTAATATGTACTTTAATAAACAGGCATTATTGGAAAATTACTAATCATTTTGTCTCATAATTTAGCGGATCTATTTACCTTATTGTCTTCGTCTTCCATTTGTATTTATAATTCATCGTAGGGAGAATACTTTCTTCGATGATTTATATTCAATTGATTTTCTACCAATTCAATGGATGCGTTGCATATGCTCACATCGAAATTTTATTAGAGTGACTCGATGTTTGTTTGTTTCATATTAAGCTGATGCTCTATCTGCCATTTATTCGATTGGTGTGAAACCAATTTTGATTGAACTTACTGTATGCAGCTTCAACTATGTTATATCAGTTGTCAGAACCTACTCCCTCATTCAGGGCAAACCAACATATAGTTGGATCGACTATAGCAGCGTTGGGGGGTTTTCTTTTAAAATATATCTTCAGTGGTACGGACTATATATGAACTTTTATCAAAAATATTATGTATTGACTGAAATATACTCTGCAAATCATTCAATGCACACATGTTTCATTCTACTGTATGTTTTTCGTTGAACTATATATTTTGAAAATGCTTTTAAGGGAAAGATTACCGACCCAACCGTTCAGTATGTTCAAATAAAGTTTGGTTTCAGGACACCGGAATTATAATTGAAAATACTCTGTGCGTTTTTGGATCAAGAAGAAGTTTGGTTGCCGGAAATAAATATATATTTATAATTCAACCAAATCTCGCAGTCAATTCAATCGTTCATATCGTTCGCCACCCGCAACTGCAGGATTTGGTTGATTCAAACAATTTTTTTTTGACGGTACCAAACGTTTTTCTGAGTGCAGACGAATAATTTACACGTATGCGTCCGAATAAAATCTTTATAATTTTATTTGGTTTGGGTTGGTTGGGTTTGTTTGGTTTGTGGTGGTTGGGTTTGTTTAGGTTCGTTTGTTAAGGTTGTTTGTTTGTTTGGGTTTGCTTGTTCAGGTTTTTTGTTTGCGTTTGTTTGATCGTTTAGATTTGTTTGTATGGGTTTGATTGTTTGGGGCGTTGTACAGCGTGAACTGCGTAAACTGAGCCGCTATCCCGACGAATAACATACGCGTATTCGCCCGATAACCTGACGGCTGACTAGCCGCAGCCATAATTTTATGCCTGCCAATAGCCCAAAATATATTTAAATGAAATTGTTTATTTGTTTTACGCGAAATGTGAAAATTCATCGCGGCGATTGTCGTTGATTAAAAATAAATCTTGAAAAATCATGACAGCGCGCGGAAAATACATATGAGGTTGAATGTATATGCACAGTAATCCCTCGCGAGCCAAGGTACGTTCTCGAGGTGCGTACTGTTAACAAAAATCGTAGATGTAGACGCCATTCTCTGACTGTCAAGAAAGCAGGGTCGCACGATATACATATATTTAAAATACACCGTGTAATCATTGGACTAGGGATATGTGAAATATATCGCGTGTTGAATCCCAAGATAAACAAGGATAGACGGGATGCGGGTGGAGATACAGTACGTCTCTACATCGAGACTCGCAGACATTTACAGTACTCCGGTAAAACCTCGAGTTGATTTTCATAAACATTAATTCCGGGTTTATTTTATTATTGTCTATAATAAGAAATAATAATTTTGTTTACGAATAATAAAAACAATGTGCATCAATTTTTGTAACAACAATATTAAAAATATTATTTTTATTAAAAATAAAAATATGGGAAATGGTTTTTTTACATGTAGACATTAATGTCCCCGCGACTATTGCATGAAAATGCCGCCTCCCCCATCCTCGCGCTCAATGCATGAAGTAAAATTTGCTAAGTACTGTCGATAACTCATTGCGAGTACTGCCGAATACTTATACTTTGGGAAAAAAAAAGAAGAAAACGTTTGTTTATTGGAGAGGATTTTGTGTACCACATTTCCTCCATTACTCAAAAAATGTTATGGGTGTATCAATTATTGATAATTATCAGTGTTTATGCAAGAGACTTTTTTAGTAAACAACAAAATATCGCAAACTTTTTTGCAGTAATAAACTTTTGTTTCCATATTGTGATTTCATAAGCATATAGCAAGCGTGACTTTGTCCAACAAGACTCATAGATCATTGACATGATTGATGACTACTTTTATTCCGAAAAAAATTCTTTCATTTTATTCTTGAATTTCACGACAACCATGTTTCTTTGGTTATCGAGTGACTGCGGCAAAGATCCCAATGTGTTGCGTATTCACTTATTGCACACATATATTCCTCATATCTTGTGAAAAATGTGCAAATAAAAATGAAATGCCGTTCAATCATTGACCCCTGTCGTATTGGAGGTCGTATTGAAATGAGTTTGTCGCTGTATATTTAAATTTCCTTTTCCTTCCACTCGTACATTTTTTGTCAATCTTTCAGATTGTTTGTGCAAAGTAAAGAAATTAAATAAAGTTTTAATTATCAAATCAACTAATTATTAAATGGCGTATTAAATACAGTTAGAATTAAGTGAAATAAAGTATTAAATAACGTAGGATTAAATTTAATTAAGTATTCATTATTTAATTGATGAATTATTAAAATTAATGAAATTTAATTAATAAAGCAAAATAATGAAAACAACGTAAATTTATGCAACTCAAACAAACGCAAACAAACCCATGTGGGAATTCAGAAATTTCTCGTCTTCTCTGTGAGTATCAATATTATTGTTTTTGACCTTGTCTAAATATTATTTTAGCACTTTGTGCGGACAAGACAGACATCGTCTGAAAAACCAGTACGTATGTTTTGCTCGAGCGCTTTCGGTAAAGAAATGGTTTGGATTGTGTTAAATTCATTTTCGATATACCAGGGACAGAACTATTATAAAAATATTGGAATGGGGGTTTTTTTATTTTTGCCATCGCCTCTAAAAATTGTATCGAAATTCGATGAATGGATATGGGTAAAAACCCGAGTAGAAATCTTGCTTCAGCTACAATAAACACCTGATCAGGCATCCTGATTTCTTTTTCCAGCCTTGATCAGAATTTTTTATCAAGCCCTGTTCATTTTTGAAACACAATCCCTGACTTCCGTCTGATCATGGTAAAAAATCAAGGCCTGATCAGAGTAAAAAATCAAGGCCTGATCAGTGTAAAAGATCAAGGCCTGATCAGCGTTAAAAATTAAGGCCTGATTAGAGCTTAATTTTTCACGGCTTGATCAAAGTGAAAAATCATATGATTTTTCACGGCTCAGGATGACCGATTTATTCCTGAAATAAAAAATACAACGCATACACAAAAGAGAAAAAGGCACGACTTTATACATAACGCTGATAGTTTATTTTTTAATCTTAATATAAAATCTATCACATATATTTGTCACATATATCTATGTGGAAAACAAACATAATTTTTCTTGTATTTGTAATAGAACAAAAACTTGAAATAAACTAATATATTTTTTAAACAAAAACTTAAGAAACTTCGTAAATAAAGTAAATAGAGCTCAATGTTTCTATGACCAGACGTTTTTAGGAAACGTTACATTGGGCGTTCTGTTCGTTTTTTTTCTGCGACGCTCGAAACTTGTCCCAGTCTTTTGCTGAATTAATCAGGCCTTGATACCGCTCCAACGGCTTGTCCAATTTGCTTCGAAAGAACTTCTATTCCGTGTTCCCTATATTTCGAAATGGCAGCCACTGAAAAATACGAAAATATGTATCCCACTTAGAATTCAATGTCTACATATATATATATATCTATAGAAGGTATGCACATTATTTTATTAGGGTAGCACAAATTTGAGCTCTATTTGTTTTTACTTTTTTTCGCTATCCAATTATCTACTTTAAAGAAGAAAAAATTGTTGCAAAAGCTGCGAGCGGTCATTTTTTAATGAAAATTAGAATCCAAGCAAGAGAGCCCGTACAGCGAAGGCTAACCACATAATGGTAAGTTGACAACGTGGTGCAGTTCAGTTAGTGTAATGTCCATCCGAAGTGCATTTCCTATGGGCACCGATGGACTTACACCGATGGACTAACTTTCACTTAACTGAACTACGCAGTCAACTTATCATTATTCGGTTAGCCTACGCTGTCCGGGGTAATCAGCACCGATGGCAAAACATTTACCAGATTCAACTACGTTGTCAGCTTACCATGGACTTCTCAGCTTACCGATGGACTTGCACCGATGGACTTACTTTCACTTAACTGAACTACGCAGTCAACTTATCATTATTCGGTTAGCCTACGCTGTCCGGGGTAATCAGCACCGATGGCAAAACATTTACCAGATTGAACTACGTTGTCAGCTTACCATTATTTGGTTGGCCCACGCTGTCTCTTTTTCTACTCTGACAAAGGAGACGGACCAAGTAAAGGAAAATAAAAGCGATACACAAAACAAATATAAATCTACTTACATAGTGGTAGCGCCAACACGTGCCAATCCTCAGGAATTTCGAGTTGTTCCTCGCTGAGAGGATCTGTTCCGGATCTGTCAAATGTATCATAATAAATAGTTCAACCAATGCATATATAATTTGGCGTATGGTTAATTTATAGTCAGATTTAATCCAATTTATATTTATAGAATTAAGAATTGTAAGGCTTTAAAAATAATTAATTGTTATACTAACCTGCTGCTGTATGACTTCTTCTTTTTTTCCCTTATTCAGAGCCCGCTATTCACGTAGACGCAGTCGTTGCGCAATTTTCTTCCGATTGTATTTGTCCATTTTATTCACAACGTACACGTTATATGTAAAAATGTATAAAGTGATTAATAATATGTCTCGTGCTTCTCTCATGTCTGTCCATCAGTTGACAAGATGAGGTTAGGCCCGTTTTTAGCGCCAAACTGTAGAAGTCCAGTTACATGATGATTGCTTGAAGTAAGCTGGATCAGGCGAATTGAAGTAAGCCGTAAGTCCAGTTGCTTGACATCGCCTGAAGCTAGCCGGGTTAGGCGAATTGAAGTAAGCCGTAAGTCCGGTTGCTCGACCACCGCCTGACCCCAGCTTGATCAGGCAAATTAAGGCAAACTTAAGTACGGCCTTCGTACTTAAGTGATACTTAAGGTGATCAGGCGCAGATCAAATATCAGGCCAGCCTGACAATTTTTCTACTCGGGAAATGCCTCGTAAATGTTCATTGTATTTTTCAAAATGCTGTTTGCTGTATAATTCTATGCCTTCGGATTTCCAGAGGTTGCATCTTGATTCATGAACCCTTGTCGACATCCAACCCAAAACGTCTCGAAAAAAAATGAACAAACTTTGATATTTCAAATAAATAAACAGGGCGGCGGGATAGAAATGGAAATGGTTCGCTGGCGGAGAGTGTGTTCGTCGAGATACAATAAGTTTCGAATATTGTGATGAAAAACCCGCCCGAACATGTGCTGCCGAAAGCATGGTCGCCCGACTCGCGAGTGTGAAATATTCACCTATCGCTTTGCGCGCTCCAGCGTCGAAATACCCGCGATTTCGGCGCAGGCTGTGGACGCATTGGTGTATTCAATTCCAGAAATATGCCGTGTCCATTGTCAAACAATTTATTTAATTCAACTCGGATCTATTCAAATGAAATAATTTTTTTTCGTGGCCTCATGTCCTTCCACGGTACCTACTATTTTATCAAAATACATGGTTGATTTGAACGTATAAGAGATATATTGTAGAAAATGTCTTCATTTGCATGCAGTACATGTGTCTTGAATTCAAATTCATCGTTATTTCGCACGATTAAAAATTGTATTTGAATTACTAGCATTTTGATTGGCAAACAACAGATCTACGATACTTTCTCATACACAATACATATTTATCGGTGTTGTTAACAATCCTCAACGGTTAAAAATTATGAAAAATATATTGTATTACCACTATTGCTGTATACGGGAGGATGTTCCACAACGGTTTTCATTGAGCCAATTGATGGAAATCGGAAGGTGCACATTCTGTGAGCAAGCAAATATTTTTCTTCTATTTAATCTAATTTTCTAGAAATATACGTAATTGTTCGTAGAATATGCATTATTGATAGTATGTCATAAATTGATCGCGTGATATGTTCTATTAACTTTAATATTAGTGCAGTATTGTACCGGTCGTGTTCGTTTTATAACCTCAACACCAAAAAAAAATGATTTCAAACGTACGGTTGGGGCATGATGGGGTATGGGGTACCCCATTTGCCCACATTATATTTTTATAACATTTTTTATCTTTACATATTTATGTTTTATTTACTCTCAGAAAATGGTTCAAGATTATCAAAGAAAAACGAATAGGGGTGAACAGACGAAAGAAGCTATGGATAAGGAGATTCAAGATGTGTTAGATGGAAAAAAAGTTATAATTCAGTTATGAATCTTGCTAGATTCATAGCGTTCCTCAAACTGCTCTACAGTGCAAAGTGAGATTAGCTAGCGAAAATGAAAACGATATATGCAGTGTGAAGGTTTCCTTAGGCCCAATTCAAACTACTTCCACCAGAGATGAAGAAGAAAGATGCGTTGTCTATTTGAAAGAGATAGAGAGTACATTATTTGGCTCTGCTCCTTTAGAACTACAGAAGTCGGCATATAAGTTGGTCGTCCGCAACAACAAATATCATAAATTTCAGTAAGAAAAAGGAAGTTCTCGAAAAGTCTGAATAAGAGGCTTTAGTAACGTCACCCTGATGTGAGCCTCAGAAAACCAGAAAACACTTGCGCAGCTCGAACTGCTGGTTTCAACTAGGTCTCTGTAGGAAAATTCTTTGAGCTACGGAGGAAAATATTGGATGGTTATAAATTTACTCCAGATAAAATATATAATTGTAATGAAACCGGGGTTCCTATTGTACCCAAACCGAGATCAAAAGTAATTGCTACAATTGGCTCTGCCGGTGTGGAAGATAAGGATGATTATCCTATTCATGTTTGTCCTTTTTGTTATAATAACGAAGGCTGAAGTACTGAAGACTGCTTGTACCCCGTCTTGCCCGATAGGATGCCCTCTAGGGTGGGCCATGATGAGGCAAACGAGATAATGTTTTAATTTAATTGTTTTAATAAGAGTTGTATTTTCCTGTTATATTTCATCAGGTTATGAAAAAGTAAAGTCTATTGATAATTTCAATTAAAATGTACAAATTCTGCTATTAAAATTTGTCGTTTCATTAATTGACAAACGTTAAAGGCTCCGTCTTATCCTACCTTCTCCTACACTTGACTGACCTCTGAGCGAATATACTTGCCCGCTCAGAGTACAAATGTCTTGCCGGAGAAGTCTCGGGGCCAGCGCCACACTCCGACCACAGCGCGTACTACTACATCTATGAATTTGCTGGCAAATTCAAATAAGAAATCTAAATAGACCCATTTAGTCCCATAATTAATAGAAACATACAAATTCCTGATTACTCAACGATGTTAAATAGATCTTCATTCAAATAAATAAATATATTTTAAATAAATCACTGCTATAGTATAATCAAATAGAGAACACGTCGATTTTACGAAAATTTTAGTTAATTACAAAAAAAGAATGAACTTAACGCATTTATTTGGTTCGATAATTTTTACGCTCATTAAATAAAATAAACTTTTTCTAAATGGAGTAGGACGAGATTCAGTTTTTGTGGCCTATGTCTCAGTCTTAAAACAATTACAAAATAATTACTCGCGAAACACAAAATGCCGACGCTAACGTCATATTTTCCCATGATTCTAAATTTCCCGTTTAAATAAAGAGAGCAACCTACGCGAAAAAAATCGTGAATCTGGGTTATCTAAATTCTGCATCGTGCCTATGAGAAAAAAAAAACAAGCGAAGCCCTTCAACTTTTTTTACTCATTATCGAAGAACGCGACCTGGTAATATCGGAATATGTAAAAGCCCGGCAACGGACAGTCGAATGAATTTTTTTCGCTCAAATGACTCGGCCTCAGGGAGTCGTCGCCTCATTCACAATCGTTAATATATATCGATGACAATTCCCGTCAAGTGTTGCAAAGAATAATGAAATGGCGCATCCGCATCGAAAAAATCATTACGCAGCCGCTCGAATTCAAATCACGAGAAGTGTATCCCTCTGCTCTGCTACCGCGAAATTTCCGATTGATCCAAGAAACCGAATTGTCCCACTTCATTGACTGCCGCACTTACGACGATTCTATGTGGGCAGCGTTCAAGGCCATTCTGCAGTCGGAGACAGGACCTCGCTTACGCCCAGATTTCGCCGGGTCAGGCTGGCTTCATGTTTTGTCTTTCCGCTTCGAATGCTAGGTCAATGCTCACGGCGTTTCTCCTCCCTTTTTCCGCATCCTTCGTTGCGTAGAGGGGGGCCTCTAGTGAGGGAAAATTGTCCTCCCCCGCGCAACCGAGCGGAATCGATTTCCTTTGGTCGACTAGCGAGATGTGATGTTCGGCTGGCCATAGTTTCCAATAATGATAATAAAAATATTCCATATTTTAAATTAAAATATATTACTGTTTTGAACGAATAAAAATAGTATTTGAATTGCTAGTATTTTGATTGGCAACCTGAAAATTTACCATACTTTCCCATGTATAATAAATATTCATCCGTGTCGTTAATGATCCTGAATGATGAAACATTACAATAAATATTTTGTATTACCGCCATTTTGGTATAGACGAAAGGATGTTTCTCTTGCCCGGGTATGTCAAAGTGTGGATCATTGGCGTGCAACCAAATTCTTCTATTATATATTTAGGATATGCAAATCACTCGAACTTTTATTTTTATATTTCTACTAAGGATGCGATACATCTTGGACAATATTAAAAACACAGAGATGACAAAGTAACGAAGAGTTTCTTTTGCCAACCAACGATGGAAATCTCTAAGCCACAAACAAAAAACTATCACCGTCAATATTATCTAGTGAGCGCAAAAAAGTCGTAGCGATTTTTTAGAGCGGCAATTTAAAACGGGTTTTTTTATTGCCGTCTGGCGCTTTTCGTTACGTCTTTTTTTTGCCGTAATATTTTTGTATTTTTAAAAATGATATCAAGTTATACCACTTGAAAAAGTAAAAAGTGACCTCAAACTTTTGGTTGGCACTGTGACGTTCGTTACGTCTTTTTTTGCCGTAATATTTTTGTATTTTTTAAAATAATATCAAGATATACCGCTTGAAAAAGTAAAAAATGACCTCGAACTGTTAGTTGGCACTACAGGGTGATTCACTAGAAGTTAGTCATTTAAAAACACCTATAAATATATTTTTTGGACAGAAAAGGTAGAGACAAAATTTGAATGGTTTTTCAATGCCTACATTTTGGTAGCCTTAGATTCTTTTTCAAGTAAATGTATCAACCTGTTTTCTTTATGGGTCACAAATGTAGACCTGACAACATAACCTTGGGATAACCTTGAAAGACAACAAAATTTGCAAAATCGTAATTAAAACAAGGTAAGCAGAAAAAGTGGTGTGAAGGTAAGGAAATATTGTAATGGACCAGCCATACATGAAAATAAAGGAAAGCACGAAAGTTGCAGATGAAGACAAAGGAACGATAGAGAATCGTCAATTCAGAAATCGTATCGTGAAATGTATTGCGGTTAAGGTAGTTTCCCCACGAACCTCCTCATTAGAACAAAAAAGTTTTTTTTATATGCTGTAGTATAGACATATAGAATGACGTCCGCGAAAACTCCGCATGCCTTACCGGCTAAATACAATAGTAATTAATTCATTACATCAATGCATTTAACCCGCCCCATATAAGGAATCCGCGCGTATTCCATAAGAAAATATAGGTTACGGGACATTTCGAGCAGATGTTATCGATTGAATCGACTCATTTTTGCGTTCGCTGGCTACGTCTGCCATGACGGGAGAGATGGCAGTAGATTTGGGAACGCCGCATGCCGTCAGTTATGTTCGTATCCGGGAGACCGAATCGAGCCGGACAATTCGAATGCAACGACGAAAGTTGTGGGTTCTTAATTTTATGACGTCCGAGATTCGGAAGAATGCTATGTCGATCCCTATCTGTTGTTACAATGTTTGTAAGACCGTAGTTACAATTCGCACATTACACACACACGCACACGCACACGCACGCACGCACGCGCACGCACACACACACACACACACACACACACACACACACACACACACACACACACACACGCACACACACACTTGACATTTCTCGAAAGCACCTGAGTACAGCGTTGCCACGGATATTGCCAGATTTATTAAATGGCGGCCCCTGACTCAACTCAAGTCAAATCTGACTGCTATCTTAATACTTCTCTTTTCATAATATAATACACACAGCTATTACATACTCTTCTCAAATAATTATTTTCCGTATTATGATTATTATTATACCTAAATGAATTATAATTTGCTTTTTTTTTCAGATTAAAAAATTTACAGACTTTCTGTTGACTAGTCAATCTACTAGTACCATCTTAAACGATACATTTTTAAACATGCCATGCAATAAAAAACATATGCCTGCAACCACTCGTCTGAAACCACTGCTTTTTTGCTTGCCTTGCTTCAATTACTGTTTTGCAAATTTTTTGTATTCCAAGATCACCCCTAGGTCATTGGTTGTCTTTTTCGGTGCTCTCCAACAGTGGCCATTGAAAAGGGGTTTCCTTTAAAAAAAAAGTGGCGGTGACCTTGAAATCAGGTTGATACCTCAACTTGAAAAAATTTAAGGCTACCAAAATGTAGACATTGACAAACCAATTAAATTTGGTCTTTGACTTTTTCGTCTACAATCAATATTTATAGGCATTGTCAAATTACTAACTTGTAGGAGTCAGCCCGTATATATAATGGTCCACCAGGGATAGATTACCAGAACTAAACGTGATTTCAATCCTACTCCCGATTAAATGCTAAATTCACATGTGATGTCAATGTAGTCACTAAAGTAACGTAATTAAGCGCAGTATTACACTTATAACGACACTGCTTTTTATACTACTCTTTAACCACCGCATCACTACTGATTAATGATTGAACAGCTGATGTTATCATTTTTGGAATATTGTGCTTTCAGTGAGCATCTCCGTAACACTTTCGAATTCGTAATGGTATGTCTAATTTTGTCCCCTATTACAAAGTTAATTCGCGGTACGAAGCATCATGATCCGCAATACATAGTTTAAATGCAGTGACGCGGGAAATATTATTGCGTATCTTGAATATGTGATAAAATAATCATAGCCAGAACATGCGATGATATTTTGATGGAATTCTATTTGTTCTTCTTATTCATTCCTTAGAGAAGACTTAAACGGTGCTGGAGCGAGAAAAATTATATAAAAAGTTCACGAAGTATGGATGTGCAGTTTGGGAACATTTATAGTCCAGAAAAATCCAGGTAGCTTAGATGCAAGCTTCTTTAAAAGCGCAGTCCGAGGAAAGGTTCCGAATTGAAATATTGTATACGTCGAAATCCTTCAACATCTGCAGCGGACATATTGTCGACCCGATGTATTTCTGAGCTTTGCAGCGGTGCCGTGGCTTCCGTGGCTTCATTGTAGGACATTCGAGGGTCCTCTTAAAATTCCTTAAATATTTCCAACGGACGAATATTCGATGCGCGGAATTTGGGCTTGTAACAGAGTATTCGCGAGCACAAAACTATTTGAGAGACCAATAAAAATGGACAGACTCACTTTCGAAATGGGGACTTGATGCTTTAAAAGCACAAATGGATTCTTAGAATTGACTATTATTGTAAAAATCAATGTCTGTAAAAGCTATATGATTTTGAAGAATAGCAAATATCTGGTTCGATGCAATACAACGAAAAAATGGCAGCTTCGTTTATTGGAAACAGCTGAATCGTTATGAGAAGTGAATATCTTTCTTATTTATTTTCCGAGGTTCTGCACAGCGCAGAGCTGAAAAAGGCTGGTCTCTCTAATGACCCAGAATGTCACACAAGGCTCAAATTCAGTTTTGCCTGAAACCGCCAGGTCGCCTTCCGTCGTTCGTCTGGTAACGCAAAGTTGAACCACGGCATACTTGAGTCCTGCAAAGTTTTATGGTATCCAGCCGATGTATTACACTATCAGAATGATCATAATTGACACTGTTTGAACTTCCTCCCGATTAAATTTTTTTATCTCGAAAGTATAGTCTTTCGGAGCCAGTTTTCTGACCAGTTTATTTGTGGTCAATCGGTGAGGTGTGCGATTGCGTCAACACGCCATTTGAAAAGCATTCGTTGTTGTCCTAATCTGTTTTCGAATATCCCACTTGTGAGTCAATGGCATTAGTTGTGTTTGGCGAAAACAGAATCAACAAAGCATGGGTGATTTGCAAAGAGAGATTAAAGAATATCCGTGCCAAAAATCAATTTTCGACTTTGCGAAATCGACGATGGGATTAATTTAATATGGAAATAAATTGTTGTCAAGCAGGTTTATCAAGAGACGCGGCAGCGTCTGGACGCCAAGTAATAAAAAAATTTCGATGCGACACCACTGCTTGTGAGCACCACTGACACCAACGACACGCCGCAAATCTTTATACAGTAAGATGGGCTTTAGAAGACGACGTTAGAACTTTGACTCGATAATACGCGAAAACGCGGCCACCAATCGAAAATGTAATGACATTGTACCAATAAAATTTTTTTTTTCTATCGATTTTGGTTGGGTCATTTTTCGATCCGTCTACTTAATCTTGAGATCTCACAATATTCGAACGATTTTCTGACCACGAAAATTCTTCAACACCTCAGAATCGTTCATTCAGAACACCTAGATTCACTTCACGCTGAAACGCCGCGTTTTAGCCCGAAGTGCTCCGTTTGTCGACTCGCTCGACCACGGTCTAACATACAGGTCTGAAAACTCTAATGCTGGCAGCCGCGATCAGATGCATCAGTTAGCGTGGCAAATTTCGGTCCCAGTGCCGCCACTAATTGTCGCTGCGGTTCCAAAACCCGGACATACATAACCTCGATACGGCGAGCAGCGAAGTGTGCGGTTGAACACGTGTGTCGCTGGGTCACTGATAACTGTTGTTTTTTTTGCGTTTTACTAGGTGCGCAACTAAGTTTCCGGATTTCTTGACCAATAAAAAATCGAAAATTTCAAGAAAAATACAAAAAACGGTTCATTCGACGTATTGTCCCTCGCTATTTACACATTTTTGCCATCTCTCTGGCAGTGTAGTCCACCCAAATTATGCGCCATCGACCGGAACAAGTGATAGTCTGAAGGGGTCAGGTCTGGCGAATACGGCGGGTGCGGTAGCAGATCCCATTTCAGTGTCTTTATGGTATCCTGGACGATGGAACTGCGATGGCACGGAGCGTTGTCGTGCTGCAATATCACACGTTCGTGTCTCGTGTCCAATTCTGACCGTTTTTCGAGCAATGCGTGGTTCAAATTGATTATTTGTTGTCGGTAGTGATGCCCATTGACAGTTTCGCCCGGTTTCAGCAGCTTTCCTTTCTGGTCCCTTTCCTCACGATTCCTTTCTGGTCCCACCAAACGCAGAGCATTGTCTTTTTTCCGAAGCGATTTGGCCGTGTCGTCGATGTTGACGCTTCGCCACGTGAATGCCACGATTTTCTGCATTTGGGATTCTCGAAGTATATCAATTTTTCATCGCCAGTAACAATTCGATGCAGGAAACTCTTTCTGTTCTGCCGCAAAAGCAAAATTTCGGAAGTGGCTCTTCGATTTTCCATTTGTCTCTCAGTCACCTCATGCTGCACCCACTTTGCTTTCTTATGAATTTTTCCCATGGCGTGCAAACGTTCGAAATACATTGCCGAGTCACATTTAATACCTCGGCAAGTTGATCTTCGGTTTGAGTGTCATCTTCATTCAATAACGCTTGCAGATCGGCGTACGCAAATGTTTGCAGTCTTCCCGAGCGCTCCTTGTCCCCAGTTTCAAAATCGCCACTCCTGAACCGCTTGAACCAATCTTCACACGTTGTTTTTGATGGTATATGTTCGCCGTAGGCCTCCTCAAGTAATCGACGTGCTTCAGCTGCTGTTTTTTTTTTAGGTTGAAGCAGAAAAGCAATGCTTCCCGCAAATGCTGTTTATTTGGAATAAACTGTGACACTTTCGAGGTTAGAAAAAAGGTCGTTGTGTTGCGATATTTGTTTATATTACGACTGGGTATTCTTAACATATGTCCAAGCTATAAAGACACCCAATTTCAGACCTGTATGCCGACTACATCCAAGCCAATTGAAACCATATTCTTTATATAACTTTATATAAACTTTATATAAACAAATTCGAAAGGATTCATTCTGCTTACCTCGATATGAAAACAAAGGCACGTACAAAAATAAAAAATTTCACAGAATTTTCTGCATTTGTATTTTTATTAAATTGCATTATAAAATACAGGAATGAGAGATAGAAGAAAAAAATTGAGACATGTGGCTTTGAACCCATAACAACGCGAGTATGAGGCGAGTACGGAACCACTCCATGAAAGTTCACATGCAAGCTTCAAAATCGTATGTATGTATATGCTTATCACGCTCGCTTGGCTTTAGAAAGTTTGTTTGTTTGAGTACGATTAGGATCGTTTGTTTTTTAAATGTATTAATCGAAACTGACAGGACTAACGTCTTTTCCCGGCCCTTTTAACAGTGTTTCGAACTCATAATAAATATCCGAGTAAGGAACATGAAGGTGGAACAGAGATAGAGCGATAGGAGCATGGCCGAATAGTGCTGTCTCTGCCCCCCCCCCCCGGCCGCACCTCAACGGGTATTCTTATCGCAACGAACCTAGTGGCGACTAGTGAACTACCAACTCTCTTCAATAAGCTAGCTACCCCTTCTACTGGAGTTTCCAGACTTCTATGTAAGACCATGCGCTCGACAATCGGTCGTATCAAAACATACACTACATTGAATCAAATACGCCATGTGTGAAGGCCCTGACACGCAGCGCCTTTACAAAAAGTTTACTAAAGCCTTTACTAAAAGTTGCTGTTCAAAAACCCATTATCTCCCGATTTAAATAGTCAACTGTTTTGAAATTTCACTCAAACATGCATAATAATATGAACAATGTCTGGTTAAAATTCGAACAAAATCAATAGAAATCAAGAGCGCAGGCTCGGTTTAACTTAAGGGTAAACGTCCAAAGAGTAAACGTTCACCACTGTAAACGTCCAAAATTAAGTGATATTTCGCGATTTTTTTTGTAGGACAGATAAGACGATGCTAATATTCAAGGATACTATTAGTCATATATTCAAGTGAACAAAATGAAATTTATATTAAAAAATTATACCAAAAGGTGACGCTAGAGCCATTCTGGCGAGGCACGTTGAATTTGGGACGCTCTGCGGCACGCGGTTTAGCTGACGCAAATTTGATTTTAGCAAAAAAATTTAAAAAATTCTATTAATTTACGCGAATATAGATAGAGAAATACGTAGAGGATTGTGAAAATATTAATTTTTATGAAATTGACAAGCTCTGAACCAAAAACTGAATTTTCGACAAAATAAAGTACAATCATTTTTTAATAACTAATGTTATAATCATGGAAAATCCCGTACGTATTTCTCTCCGGAATGTTATTTTAAACATGTACTCAAAATTTGGAGTGAAAAGAATGAAATTTGTTGGAGTTAACCTGCGTGCCGTTTTGAAAAATTGTGATTCGAGAATAACGGTCGATTTCTCGCACACGGGCCAGTCACTGCCACCGCAGACCCATACGGGCCTGAGGACCTTGTTTTACAGGTACCAAACTTTTCCCCCTTATTCTAGTTGGTTCAAAGCATCTTTCAAGTCAAGTAAAAAAAAACTTTTTTAAAAATTTTACAGTGTTGTGACCCCTTAGATCGGAGTACACGGTAACGATTGTTCGTTGCGTCTCTTTGAACGAGGCCGCCACCCCAACCCCCTCTTTTCCGCGCAAGGTTCGTCCGCTCGCGGCTGCGAGCTTGAATCTCCTTTTCGGCAATAACGTTCAAAAAGAGGGCAAGACAATGATTCCCGAATATCGAATCTCCCTCCAATAATGCTTCTAATTCTGCGTCTTCGTACACTTTCGGCCTTCGGCTACGTTCTTTGTCTTCGACGTCAACCTCACCATTCTTAAATTGTAGAAACCACTCACGATAACTTCTCTCACTTAAAGCAGCCTCACCATATGCTTCTACAAGTAATCAGTGCGCCTCAGTTACTGATTTTTTTTTAATTGAAGAAGTTAATTAAGAGTTTCCGCAAATAACGTTTATTCGGCCCAAAACTCGACATTTTCGCATGAAAAAAATTATGTGATGCTGATACAAAATCGCTAATATTTTAAGGTCTTGCCAGATGTCCAACCTTACGATATGACGTTCTACATCTGACAATTCCAACCATAACCTCCTGGTAGGGCCATCTTTTGTCAAACGGCGGAGACTTATTTGTACTCCCAAAAAACTACAAACGTGCGTGGTTAAGAAGAGAAGCTCAGTGAAGTTTGAATATACAGGAAACAAGACGATCGGTGGTGCTCGCCCGGCTCGTCATCAATTACGTTTGTTTATTAATCTACGTCGCAATACCACACTTCGGTAAATGAATAACGGCCATAGAAAAGCGATATTCCGAGTTCTCAAATGAATTCTCAAGGCTTTTGGGATGGTTTGCGGTTTATTAAATGTTATTATATCATTTTTTGCATCTAGGGTCGTACGTTATTATTTATTGTGGTTGGTTGCTTTGTTTGTATTACAATGGTGGCTTAATTTTAATCTTGTTTGCATGTAGGTACTATTTAGTTGGCAGGTTATTGCCTGGCTTTTGAAAACAATTTATCTATTGGAACTTTTATGTCGAAATAAATCACTCGTTGCATTATCCCAAAATGTTCATAAAAAACCTTTCGCAATCGGTAATTTGATTATTTGATGAATTTAAGATCGACTGGGAGCTTTAAGAGTGCGACTTTTGTAGTATTTTTTATATGCTATACTTTGGTATTCACATCGATATTTATTTATATAGATGGATTTTATACAATTAGGTTATACTATATTCATGTTTATAGTTAAATCATAAAAATAATATATCGAAATTGATAGACTTTTGCATAAAACATTGTTAGGTTATTTGACAGCGGAAAATGTCCTATAACCCTTTCAAGGGATCGTGACCAATAACCAGTAGTCCCGTACATCTATTTATTTCGAAAAGAGATGTAGTCCCTTTTAAAAACTTGAACAAGTAAATAAAACGCCAAGTAATAAAAAATGCCCTCGAAAGAATTATCGGTCGTTTCTCTATCTGTAAAATTCTAATTAGTCTTGAAGTACTTGTGATTTTTGTCAAACCATACTTTTATTTACATTGTTACTTTTCCAATTCAAACGTACAAAAGAAGTAAAATAACTTTTTATCCAAAAGCCAAGCAAATTTACTCGAAACGTACACAAAATTGTCAAACCCTAGAAATACTGTTTTTCTCAACAATTTATTTCAAGAAACCATATTACTATTATAATAAAAACTTCGAATCACGATTATATAAAAGTACAACGTATGCATCACACAAGTACTGTATGTATGTAACACTGGAAATTCTGTGCAACGGCTTGGCGTGCATGGTTAAGAAAAAAAGCTCGGCGAAGGATGGCGTATTCTCAACAACTTCACTATCAGGTTAAGAAAGACACAAATTGACGCAATTTATTATGTACCAAGTTTCTGATTTGTCATAGTACGAATAAAAAAATCAGCGATGTACCCCTAAATCACACGGCTCTTGAAATCTCACTTTATTCACATAATTTAAATAGTTACGTGGAAGTATTCACTTTCTGCTCTATTACAGAACCACCTTACATCTCATGAAGTCAATTGCGTCGCATACATTTTCGTGTAACCGACATAGTTTTGGCAGGCTGAACATTTCATTTCTAATAATTCCGTATACCTGATACAGTAACTGATTCGATGTTACAATTAGAAATAATCTAAGTAAATAAATTGTTGCAAAAGTTACTTGTGGAAGTGGTACAAACGTTTCTCCAAGAAAATCGTGTATCTTCCCGGGCATTTTTTTCTTAACCATTCCATTTTTCCAGTGATACATGCATACAGTACTTATGTGATGTATACATTGTACTTTTATTTAATCGTGATTCGAGGTTTTTATTATAATAGTAATGTGGGGTCAAGTCAAGAGAACGGGGCTTGCGAGTCAGCCGTGTAACAGAGTGATACGCGAGAAGAGAGTCAGTCATTGGTCAAACGCGAATATGAGCAGCAGGGTATTAACATGTTATGATTGAACTAATTTTAATAAAGATTGTTCAGTTCCTTTCCTTTTAATTGTTAAATAAATATTAGTAGTTGATTGTTTCCTCTTTGCCCTCTCCCGATTCCGACAGTAATATGGTTCCTTAGAATAAATTGTTGAGAAAAATAGTATTTCTAGGGTTTGACAATTTTGTGTACGTTTCTAGTAAATTTACTTGGCTTTTGCATAAAAAGTTATTTCACTTCTTTTGTACGTGTGAATTGGAAAAGTAATAATGTGAATAAAAGTATGGATTGAAAAAAATCACAAGTATTCCGAGGCTAAATAGAGTTTTGTCGATAGTGAAATAACCGATAATTTTTTCGCGGGCATTTTTTATTACTTGGTTTTTTAATTTACTTGTTCAACTTTTTTAAGGGTTCTTTTTATTGTATGTCTATTTTTGTATACGAACAAATAATCGTTGCTGTCATCGAACAAATTTGGATGAACGGAAAATATTAACGGACCGTAGATAATATTTTGACCTGCAATAAAAACATTTATCCCATTTACTCGTATACATCAATGACCATAAGTGGTCAAATGACGGTCTTACCTGCACGGTCGACTCGTCAGCCTCGAATAAATTAACAAAAGAATGCGGAACTCATGAAAGGTCAATCAAAGAATTGAAGTTTCTAATAATGTCCCTGGATTATTTTCTACTATAAAGCTAATATTTCAAGTACAGAAAAAGCAACAGCTGTTTACTAATTTACCACTTTTTAGCAGCGCTCGACCCACGGCATGCTGAATCGCCTAACCTATGCTAGTAAGTTACTAAAGAGCTGCGGCGTTTTCCTGCCCATGACATTCTAACCTCAAGGTGGTATTCCTTTAACCGTAGAGAGTAGCCGCATTTTAGTAAATTACTAGTTGTCACTGGCGTTAGTTACAGAGCGTGTTGTATTTCCAAAATGATACCAAAAAGTTACTAACTGGCATGCGACTGTTTTCTGCTTACGGAATGCTAGTCTAAGGCCAACGGTTCATAGGCAGAAAAAGGCAACAGCAGTTTAGTAAAGTATCTGCTAGAATTAGTGTTGGACCCGTACCATGTTGAATCACCGAACCGATGCTAGTGACTTACTAAGAGGCTGCGGCTTTTTGTTGTCCGTGAAATTCTAACCTCAATGTGATATTCGATGGGAAGTAGAAAGCAAAAACATTCTAGTAAATTAATAGTAGTTACGAGCTATAGCCCAACAACAGTTCGAATGATAAAACTGATATAAATAAATTACCGAAATGCTGCAGCTCGTAAAATGATATCCCAATGTTCGCATTCCGTGGGCAAGAAAGGCAGCAGCATTTTAGTAACTAACTAGTTATTATCCGTAGTTTGGGCCATCAAACCGATACCACGAACACAGGAAAACCGGTGCCTTTTCCCCCCGCTTAATAACCAGCCTTAGGGTGACATTTCACGGAAAGCTGAAGGCAGCAGCGTTTCAGTAACGCACTAGTTACTGCTAGCGCCAGTCCAACAGCGTGTTGAAGCACCGAACCAATGCTCGCAGTTTACTAAAATTCAGTATTTCACTAGTTATTGCTACCGTCAGATCGATAGTACGTCGAATCACCAAACTAATTTAAGTGAGTTACTAAAAAATTGCACCACTTCAGTAAGATACCTATCTTAAGTTAAGTAAATCGACAAGCAGGATTGATACTGCGAATCACTAGATAGTTACCAGATTACTGCAATTTTATGCTGCTCGTAAAATGTCACCCTTTAAGTGCAAGCACACCCTCTATGACTACCCATTATAACGGTGCTGTCTTCCGGGTCGTTCCACCCCAGAAATGTGCTGGTATGAAGCATCGGCTGTAGCTTGAAGGGACATAGGCGGATCGATCCGTGGTCCAGTCAATCGTATGGCAAACCAACGTGTCAGACACTCTCCGTGACAGCAAGAAAGCGCGAACTCGTTGCATAGCAACGCCGTAAAAGTGTAGGGTAATTCCAGAAGAGATGGGACGCTCGCGGGGCGCGCGCGTTGTCTGGGACAGTCCAGTAACTTTCGAACCAATGAATTTATCTCTGACCGTTTTGCACAATCTTCTTGTTATTTTATTTAAAAAAAAATAGCAAAACTCAATTAACTGTGCCTCGGCCCCAGAAAGAAGCTACAAAAGAAATAATCGATTTCCGTTCGCACACGCAGTTCGCTCCGTTCGCTCATCCATTCGGGATGTAGGAGATTCAACGATTTTCCCATTGCATCCGTATAAATGTCGATCTCCAAAATTACGTGTTTGAAAGTTGGGCGATTTTTTTTCTCTTTGTGAAACCGATGTACTTGTTTGACAGATAAGTTTAGCAGACATATAGCGGTAAGAACATCCTTAAATATTCTCATTGATAAAATAGAATATTCTTAAAATCACATAATTTACCATTCATTCTCATCATTCATAATTATTATTATGTACACATAAGTGATACTCTTTATCGTTACTTTTCAAAATTCATTACCATCGGCCACGATTATTATTGCTGAAATATTAATGATCCCATAAAGATTCCCCAGTTCAGTTTAAATTCGTTAACACGGGAGCAATTCTGATTTTGTAACAACTTTATTATTACTTTTGAAATCCTTGTTGATAATTATATTTTTTATTCAATCGTTTCATTTATTTAATTTATATTCGTTATTGACCGTTATTTACTATTCCAACCCAACTGCCAAACATTTTCGGAAGTCAATGAACTAATAGCGTCAAAAATAAATTTATTTATTATATTATGTCGGGGATGATCTGACAGCCTATTGTTATTGTAACATAATTTAGTAACAGTATATCAGTAATGATAATGCGTTTAAATGCTCTTGCCAAAACGTCGAGCAGAGAATACGGTAAATAACGCTTGAGCGCGTGTAAATTTCATACTCCTACCCTGAGGTCACTATAGCGATAATTATAATTGATGTTATTCGGAGAAAGTGTCGCCAAAAGGTGAATTAGTATGCGACCTCGATTAACGCTTTCGCTAATAGTTGGCGTTTCCTCCATATATCTGCTAAATGATCAGAAGTAATGCTATAATTTTTAAGCAGTTATATCTGCTTGAGTTTTCAACTATTAAGCGTTTCCTCGATGTATCTGCTAAATTATTATTAATAAGATACTAGTTCAGCAGATGTCTAATGATGATGAAATCTTGAAACAAATGAAAGAAATTAACGACATTATTTACCATACATTTATTATCATTAGCCACGATTATTATTGCTGATATATTAATAATTCTATAAAGATTGTCCACTTCAATTAAAATTTACTAGATCAGGAGCAATTTTGATTTAGTAACAACTTTTTTATGTTTTTATTTTTATTGATAATTAAATTATTTATTTACTTTTTATATTTGTTCAATTGATATTTGTCATTCACTTTCCATCGATATTTGCGGCAGATATGATTTTTAGTTACGCTAGCTAATCAGCTAGAACAATCTTTATAGAACATTTTTAATCGTTATTTTTCAATATATTTTATTATTCATAATATCTTTTCTCGTAAAAGATATTGTTCATTTCTGCCATATCTGTGACGTTCTTTTTATTATTTGTCCAAGATTATTATTACTAAATGCATGCCTTATGCTATGTCAATGATATCATCCATGGGTATTTTTTGAATTTATTATTTATTGTATCATTATACATTATACTTATCAAATATATATATATATATATATATATATATATATATATATATATATTAGGGTGGTCCTCAAAAGGGGGTGTTGACGAATTTCGACGAGTGCGCCCCCCAGATAGTTTCGAAATAAATAAATAAAAATGTGTGCGAAACCCCAGGGCTTTCGCACACACAGGCACGTCTTCTCCAATGAGAAGACGTGCCTGTAAGCTCGTTTTGCTTCCCATTTCAATAACATGGGATTTTCAGACTAATTCAGTCATTATGTTTTGGAAGTGCTCCTAAGCATTGAAAAAAAATATATTATTCATATAAATCTATTCTCAATTGGTATATCTACGTGTACATTTTTTTACAAGGCGTTATCACAACCCTTACACCCCCCACCCCCCTCATATTATACACGACGGCAAATTGATCAATTTGACTACCTGTTTTTAGCCGCTTGGTGCTTTACAGTATTTCACTCATTAAAAGACAGTCTTATTTGCGTCATAAGTTTAAAAAAATAATAATTGTACTTGTAGGAAAAAATATTTATTTCAATTAGCGTATTTAAAAACACGTCTAGTCCACTTTATACTTTTCGAAAACAATAATTAACATTAAAATGTTTTCATCACCGTCTGTTTTTTTGGATCGGGAAAACGTTTACGATATTCCGAGACTACCTGAAGATCCGAAAAAACCGACGGTGATGAAAACATTATTATTTTAATTATTATATTTAAAGCAGTATAAAGTGTAATAGATGTGTTTCGAAATACGCTAATTAAAATTAATGTTTTCCCTACATGCACAATTATTATTTTTACAAACTTATGACGCAAATAAGACGGCCTTTTAATAAGTGAAATACTGTAAAGCACCAAGCGGCTGAAAACAGGTAGTCAAGTTGATCAAATTGCCGTCGTGTATAATATGAGGGGGGTGGGGGGTGTAAGGGTTGTGATAACGCCTTGTAAAAAAATGTACACGTAGATATACCAATTGAGAATAGATTTATATGAATAATATATTTTTTTCAATGCTTAGGAGCACTTCCAAAACATAATGACTGAATTAGTCTGAAAATCCCATGTTATTGAAATGGGAAGCAAAACGAGCTTACAGGCACGTCTTCTCATTGGACTATAGCGCTGGGGTTTCGCACATATTTTTATTTATTTATTTCGAACCTCTCTGGAGGGCGCACTCGTCGAAATTTGTCAACACCCCCATTGAGGACCAGCCTAATATATATATATATATATATATATATATATATATTCAGGTTGATAAAAAAGTGTTGTCGCAATAATTTCAATATAATTTATTTATTTATATATCTTATACAAAACATTTCTAATCAACAATATATTCGCCATCGGTTTCTATGACACTCGACCATCTAGTTGGCAACTCATTTATTCTCTTTGCCCAAAACTGCGGCGGCCGCCCTTCTGAAATCGTCGAGGTTTTTGAAAGTTTTGTTTCTCAACTATGCCTTCAAATGCCTGATCAAATGGTAGTCAGATGGCGCGATGTCGGGAGAGTATGGTGGATGAGGAACGGTATTCCAGTGAAGCTCAGTGAATGTTTTGTGGGTTTCCTTTGCGACATGGGGTCTCGTGTTGTCGTGGAGAAGGTGCACAGTCGCGCGTCTTGGCCGTTTTTTTCTTATAGCATTTGCCAATTCCTGGAGATTCTCGATGTATCGTGTAGAGGAGATCGTCTTACCTACAGGGAGAAAATTGTGAAACAGCATTCCCTTTGCGTCCCAGAAACAGCACAACAAAACCTTTTGTGAGTGACGATCAGATTTCGGTTGGTGTGGCGGTTTTTCTCCGATAGGAAGCCAGTAGGCTAAACGCGTTCTGTTATCATACAAGACCCAGCTTTCATCTCCCGTCACAAGATCTTCTAAAAACTCCTTGCGATGGTGGCGAAGCAGGAGAGACTGGCAGATGGTCACGCGACAGTTCTTATTGTCGTCGGTGAGACGGTGTGGTATCCATTGAGCTAGAACCTTCCTGTATCCCAAGTTGTGTAAGTGATTGACTATTGACGGTTGGGTGCAGCCAAGTTCTCTTGCTAGCTCGTGCGTACTTGCTTCCGGTTTTTCTTTGATGCAGCGGAGTAATACTTCATCATCGATGGTCGACGGTCGTCCGGAATGTTCCTTATCTTCAAGGCTTGTGTCTCCAGATTTAAAACGATTGAACCAACGCTAGCCTGTTCGATGAGAAACTACGTTCTCGCTAAATCCATCCTGTATATTTTTAGCAGTTGTGCTTGCGTTCGTGCTGCGCCGCCACTCGTAAAAAATGATCGCTGGAAGTTGCTCCTGCGAGATCGAAGCCATTTCTGTCCACTAGAACGCGCGCTCGCCCTTTTATACCCTGTCACGCGGAAGAGTAGAAAACATTCTAGAATATTCTCGACATAGCTCGATGTCACATTGCGTCAATACGTAAAAAGACATTTTTAAAATTTTTGCGACAAAACTTTTTTATCAACCATATATATATATATATATATGATAAATTTGCCGGCGTGAAAAATTTGCCGGCGCTTAACATGCGGCCGACGCTTGGTACGATATTCAGCACCAACCACCAATACCCAGTGTTGGTCCTTTATACGGGCCATTGGTTTGGCCATGATTCTGCCAGTGCTCATTTGAAGCATGGCAAACCAACGAACACCCAGCCTTGGGCCAAATATCGATTACCAACTGTCAGCCAACTATCGGGTCCTAGTGTTGGCCCCGAACATGGGCCAATCGGTTGATCGTGGGTTTGCCAGTCTCGAATTGAAGCTCGGCACACCATCGAAGAGCCAACGCTGGGCCAGCACTAATTAATGACCGTCGGCCAATTGTCGGGGCGTGCGCAGGCCCTGAGTCTGAACCAATCGTTTGACCGTGGTTTTGCCAACGCTTATTTTTAGCATGGCAAACTGACGAATTGCCAATCCTGGCCCAACACTGGCTTTGAACGGTATATTCCATACATATATACAAGAATGCTTTTTTACGTGTATACGTATATACGTAATATGTGTGTGTGTGTGTGTGTGTGTTTGTGTGTGTTTGTGTGTGTGTGTGTGTGTGTGTGTGTGTGTGTGTGTGTGTGTGTGTGTGTGTGTGTGTGTGTGTGTGTGTGTGTGTGTGGGTGTGTGTGTGTGTGTGGACTATACAAGAATTTTTTTACGTGTAAACGTATATACGTATATACGTAAAAAAGCATTGGCAAAACCACGGTCAAACGATTGGCTCAGACTCAGGGCCTGCGCTCGTCCCGATGATTGGCCGATGGTCATTAATTAGTACTGGCCCAGCGTTGGCTCTTCGATGGTGTGCCGAGCTTCAATTGTAGACTGGCAAACCCATGATCAACCGATTGGCCCATGTTCGGGGCCAACACTGGGACCCGATAGTTGGCTGACAGTTGGTAATCGATATTTGGCCCAAGGTTGGGTGTTCGTTGGGTTATTATATATTTTTTTATTATCGCTGCACGCAATTTTCTACGTCCTGTGATAATAAAAACTCATTACTCTTATCTGAAATTCAGTTTATTAAAAATAAAATTGATTTATACTAGTTTTGTGGTGTATTAAAAAAATGCCGAGGTATTATGACAGTATTAAGAAACGCCGAGTGTTGAAACGACGACAAAAATTAGAAGACTCTTTACAGCAGGTTAGGATCAGAGGCAACGAAACAAAAGGACAAGTAATAAATAGTGAAACAAATTTGGAAACATTCCACGAAGTGATCGTGCATAACGAGTTCAGTGAATCTAATAACTCTCCCGATGAGCAATCATCGAGCACAGAAACTTCTGAATCTAATCCATGTGCGGGAATAAGGGCCGATGCATTGTCTCTGAAAGAAAAATTGAGGTTATTTTGACAACCCTACACTGGGCCAACGCTAGCCCGAATATTGCGCCAACAATATGAAGCCGACCTTAGCCCTACTATGGGCCGGTGATCACGCCAACCGTCAGCCAATGATCGTGATCTCTTTAGCCCAATCTTGGGCCAATACCCGGCCAACTGTTAAGATTTCCGGTAAGCCTACCATTGGCCAACCGTACATCCCAGCGTTGGGCCGAAGAGATCACTCCTACCGTGGCGCAACACTAAACCGGTAGTGCTGCCGTTCATCGGGCAATGGTAGAATATGATTGGCGTGACGCTGGCTCGAGGTTGGGTGTTGCTTCGTTTTTCGCCCAACGTTGGGCCAATACCCGGCCAACTGTTAGGATTTCCGGTAAGTCTACTATTGGCCAATCGTACATCCCAGCGTTGGGCCGAAGAGATCACTCCTACCGTGGCGCAACACTAAACCGGTAGTGCTGCCGTTCATCGGCCAATGGTAGACAGTGATTGGCGTGACGCTGGCTCGAGGTTGGGTCGGTTGCGTCGTTTTTCACGGGTAATATTTATGATTTTAGTCACATCTATTTCCTAGTTTCGCTCAATAAATAATGAGAGAGCCATATGCAAGAGCTTAGCTCTACGGGGACGGGTTGCTTCAATTTACAATTTGAAATGGAAACAAAGTTTAAGCTGTGTACATGAGGTAATTTTGAATCAGCGGCAAACTGAATATTGTACAAAGCTCGTTCGTGACTTCCGCTCAGTCGTGGGGCTTTGTCCGTCGCAACGTTGAAAGCAACTTTTTTTACTGATAAACAAAGCTCATTTGAGGCGCAATTTTTGTACATTGTGAACTATACAAATGTAAAATTTGAAGTGCAGACTATGTAAAAAAAAGTTCTCCGAACATTGTACAACTTCGAGTAGCAATCGAGAATCCCGTTTTCTTCTCAATTTTTTTAAAGCCATTCTTTTTAAATTCGAAACTTTTCAAAATTACTTGGCACGACAAAAGAACCAATTATCTTTATACATAAAAAATTACAGTGATATTATTTTATTTTGGTGTTTTGTAATGTAATTCCCTCATAGAAACAATAAACCATATGAATGTATAAGTATATACCAGGTGTGTAAGTATGAAACCGGAATTTGCCCATAGGTGGCGCTAGATGTCGATGCAGTTACCGACACATCACGTCAGCGGTGTCTTGTTATTGTATTGATATCCGACAAAGATTTCCAACTCACAATAACACGAGTTTCATTCAGTAGCATTAGTTTATTAGAGATAAACATGTCGAGTTTTGTGCCAACAAATTACGATTTGCCGACAGCACTACTTTTCTGTTTTCATCTGAAGAAAACCGCAGCCGAATCGCATCGAATGCTTGTGGAGGCGTTTGGTGAGCATGCTCTCGGTAAAACACAGTGTTTCGAGTGGTTCAAACGGTTCAAAAGTGGCGATTTTGACGTGAGGAACGAAGAACGTGGAAGACCACCGAAAAAGTTTGAAGACGCTGACCTGCAAGCCTTGTTGGACGAAGACGACGCTCAAACACAACAACAACTGGCGGATGTACCTACGGTAATGATATGATACTTTGTATCATATCATTACAATAAACGTGTTTTTTCTGTACAAAAATTCCGGTTTCATACTTACACACCTGGTACAGGGTGTCCAATAGGAAGTTGCTGAAACTAATCGACAGTCATTTTAAAACACGTGTACAGAATCAGAAAAGCCAAATTGCTTTAAATAGAGGAAACTCTGCAGTTTTAAACGCACGTAAATAAAACCCAGTCAAATATTTTTTATGTCAATTTATTACATCTTATAAAAATAACGAAAAAGTACAGTGATTAATGATAGATATTTTCGAAGTGCGAACCGTTAGATTGTGCACAAAAATCAATTCTCTTTTGAAAACTGTGAACAACTGTCTCCAACATATCGTTCGTAATGCCGCGAACCACTTTCTGGATGGCCGCGATCGGTTCTTCTACTGTGCTGGGGTTTTTAGCGTAACAATGATCTTTAATGTAACCCCACAAGAAAAAATCACAAGGGTTCAGGTCCGGTGAGTACGGAGGCCATTCTAGTCCGCCTTGAGCAAATTTAGGGTACCCCAGACCGATTACTCGAGACCCATATTCGCGATGAATAGCTTCAAACACCTCATGAGTCCGGTGCGGCGTCGCTCCATCTTGCATGAAGGAAACATTTTTAACGAGTCCCCTCTTTTTTGCATAAGGGAAGAATTTCATTTCCAAAAGCTGTTTGTAACTCTCTCCTGTTACCGTAGATTCCAAGAATTGCAAATAAATTCCTTTTACTGAAATCGCTGCCCATGCCGTTACTTTCTGTGGATGAAGGGACTTCGCTAGCGATATGTTAGGATTTTCCGTTTCCCAAAACCGGTAATTTTGCTTGTTTACGTACCCATTCATCCAAAAATGTGCTTCATCGGAATAAATAATCAATTTCTCATTAACTTCTTCGGCTTCAAACATTCCCGTAATAGTGTTACAAAATTCGATGCGCTTCGTCATGTCATTTTCAGTTAACAATTGATGAGTGCTTATTTTATACGGATGAAGCTTTAAAAATATTTCAAATTGTTGTGTAATGATGATTTGGTTATTTTTAATGCTTGAGCAGCTTTCTGAATCGAATCATTTGGATTTTGTTTGAAATAATTCTCAACTTCGTTGATCTTCTCTAGTGTAGTCACCGTAACAGATGGATTTGGCAACTCGTGTCTACGGTCCTCGAGTGTACCGTACTTCACGAAGTTATCGATTATCCTACAAAAATTAACGTAAAATTACTTCAATGCAGTGTAATTGAATTGAAACACAAGTTGTGTGATAGATGAATATGAATAAATATTAAATTCTTACCTTTTCAGAGTGTTTTCGCTGGCAACTCTACGAGTTCCAAACTTAGTACGAAACCCTCTATACGCATTACTATAAATGTTTCCCCTCGAGAAGAAGCACTTAATAAGATATACTTTTTCTTCCGTGGTGAGCTCACTGATTTTGACGCGCGCGAACTTGCTTCAACCACGGCTGGAATAAAACTGCGGGGCCTCAGGTATGCGCCTTAGAAAAAGGGACCCCTATTGAATTCATGGAGGCAAGAGACACTTATTTAGTTTTAGCAACTTCCTATTGGACACCCTGTAGATATAGATAAAATCGAATGAAAAAATATTCGAATATACATAAAATCAAATGTAACCAACATCTACACACACACACACACACACACAAATATAATTATATATGAGTGTAAAAAAGTCAATGAGTAATATACATATACATGAAAGTAGAACAATTTGATAAATTTATTACTTCATCTATATACATGTTTAACATGTATACATGCTAAACATATATGTGTGTGTGTGTGTGTGTGTGCGTGCGTGTGTGTATACACTCTATTGATTTTTATGCGTAGGAAGTTGAACAAAATTACATTTGTTTGTTCCAATAAATTTGCGGACCTGCACTCTAGTCATTGTGGTAAAGCCACCATCGCATATTCGCTCGTAAAGCGACCAGCAAGTTTTTGTCGCGCTACTCTCCTTTTTTTTAACTATCCTCATTCAGAAATAGAAATATCCACGTTTCAAATCGATCAATCGTGAACTTCCTCTCCTCTCACTCCACTAAGGCGTATGGAAGTAGCTGAAAAAACTTGGCAATGACAAGCATGGGAATCTCTCTTGTCACTGCTGTTACCGAGCTGAAGTTACGATTTGTTTATAGGGGTTTTAAAAAGGAAGGGATGCTGATCCTTTCTTCGAAACATGAGTTTATTGGAAGTACCCATGAGAGGTTATAACATCGCGTAATAATAGTGATACGGATAATAAATACGTCAAACGATTTACGAGATGACGACGATAATCTATAACGATCATAACAATCAGGTTATTTATTAGTCAAATAACAAAATATATGATTCTCACGTCGTTTCGCAAACTTGAAATTATTACGAGGCTATAAAAACTATAATTGATGCGAAGGCAGAAGGTGCTGCCGATAGCACGGAGTCATAATTTTTGCTACAATTATTATTTATTTTAATTTAACGTGTGCTCGAAATTAGAGTATTTTATTTTTTTCTAGTCGTCTGTGACAAATAGAAATATTGAGCCAATAAAAAGTTTGCGGGATGCTGACAGCTGCTGTGGCGATTTATTTATTTATCGAGGAAATGCTTCGCGGTATTTCGAGAATTTGGATCGAAGAGGTCGGAAACAGCGACTTTGAAAAACAGCAATAACGAAAACTTATTAATGAGCTTCTTATAATCATATGCTTATTAGATACTCAGAAAAATTATTTTTGTCGCCGGAAATGAAAGCGTTCATTTCGAGTAGGCATTACGCTTTTTTTCTTTCAGTATCCAATTTTTTCGACATCAGCTTAAACAAATTTTTTTAACGTGCTCAAAAAATGTTGTATTTTCGATAGAGTTTCATTAGAAGGACACGTAACACGTTTCTTGAACCTTAATACAATTGACACGGATAAAAAGGCAAATAAATACAGTCCTTCAAAATTTTACAGAAATACAGACTTTTTTTCATTCCATAGCATTTAGATAAATCTAAAAAAACATATGTTCTTGAAGCTTTAAGGTATCTGGCCACCCTGAATTTTTTTCTTCCTAATACTCCTTGTCTTGTTTCGAACAATGTAAGGCGTAGTTGGGGTTGAAAATAGCAAACTTGTCGAAGTTACAGGAATTCTTAGGTAGGAAGGCGCGGTCGACCGCTCGCAGCGGCTCGACCGTGCCGTTCAATCAGTGTATACGTTAAGTGTGTTTCGTAAAGTACGAAAGAAGCACGCCAAGCACGTAAATATTTTAAAAAAGAGGCCCAGGACGCTTAATCAGCTGCCGAAGGGGATGTATGGACCAGGAATCGCTGATTGAAGGTCGGACTCACAAAAACCGCACCGTCAGCTGAATAACCCCGCACATATACTTTCTTTTGCGATTATCTCGAAACTACATTTTCTGATATGGCGTCAAGTTAATCTCGTAAACTATCGGTCCGATTTGCTGTGAAATTTGTACACAATACTTTTAGATACACTATCTAAAAGGTGACGTAGGATTTTTGCGATTGCTTGATTGATTTTTTTTACGCTGTTCTCGTGAAAATTCGCTGAAAAATACACATGTTTTTTTTTCGGCTCACCATAATTTCCCTCGTAGTCGAAAAAAATATCGCTACGCTACATTGTAGCAACACTACCCACGAATAAGATAATATTTGTTCACATGCAACATGTCAGTGATACACCTGCAGTAACATACGCGCGTGTCGTGCGCACGGCGTCCGCGAAAATGTCTACAGCACCACTATTTAAAAATGTTGAACGAACATTTATTTGAGGCATTCTTAAGGCCATGTCCTACCATTTGTTGAAAAATGAAAATATTTCGTTTTATACTTTCGAGTTAATGATTTTTTTAAAAATATACCCATTTTCCGAGCGACCAGGGTGACCAGATGCCTTAAAGGAATATCATACTCATAATAGAAAACATATAAAATGTTCCACTTATTCATCAAACTACTTCTTTTAAAATATCAGTTGGAATTTTTCACCATGGCTATTACTAAAAAATGTCTTCACCGCCCTGTAAATTACGAGCGAATTTTTGCCTACCTCACTTTTTACTACGATTTTCATGCGGAATATCCAAAAGGATCAGCACTCAAAAGGTATTGATATTTTTCTTGTTCGGACCATTTCCAACAAAGCACCAGAAGAAATTGAGCTGTCCCTCTGCAATAGCAGTACTACATTTTATGCGGAGCGTATGCTTGCCAAACTTGGTCCTGATTCATGAAATATTTCGAGGCTTTGTTTGCCATGCGACGTCGCGTTCAGCCAGCGTTAAAGTTACATCTACTTATATTGAAATTTTCGGAGATAACAAAACAGAAACTGGAAAATATTATTGAGAGCATTAAATCGCCGTACTTCTATCCGTTCGACATTGACCGCTCTTAAAAAATGACCCGAAAATTGAGACAATAAATAGCCCTAACAAGAAAAGTGCATAAATTCTGCGCCCTCTTCCTGCGCCCTGCAAACAGACATCTATCCAAGCACTTCAAATTTAGCGAAAAGTAATAGAATGAATTAACAGTTTTCTTAAATATGAAATCGCTTCTGAAAGAATCCTTCCGATTATTTTATTGAAATTCCAAACTCAAGTATCTTACACACACACTAGTTTCGTAAATGTTTTAGAGACCTAGAACAAATTATAACGATAGTAGAATTTAAGTAAATTACAGTAAGCATAGTTTTTTAAAATCTTGAAACAGTTACGATTACATTACAGCGCCAAAAGCCGTTTTTCCTGAATATTCTCCCTCCCTTAACCCTAGCATGCCACGATTATTTTTTCGGGACATACTTGCCACACTCGGGATTCCATTCAGATTTTCAATCATAACTCCGAGTAAAATAGTCGCATTTCGATGGCTTTTTTTAAGTCGATAGCCAATTGGTCGAGAAATCTGTCTATGCATTGAGCAAATCGTCAAAATTAAGAACTTTGACTTAAAATTTGATTTTACGAGTTTTGTTCGGGTTTCTCAGACCCCAGTGGGGCGTGCGAGGGTTAAAAAGTATATCATTTTTCGCAATTATTTAAAATTCCTATACTACGAATGTATCATGTATACGATCCTCTATCACATTGAAAAATGCATTTCGATATCTCAGATTGTAATATAATACGAGCATCAAAGATATATTAAAAACATATTTGATTCCCAAATCTGAGACCATTCACTGATTTAAACAAATTGAATTCCAAACCTTACACGATACTCTATTTCCAATCGAAAATTCAATGAGACATCTAAAAGAATTATGAAATATACGGTGCTAGGAAACGGTTTATGAAAAATTGAAGTTTGAGCCATTTCCACAAAATTACCTTAGAACATATATTTTAAAAACTGGAGATAGTTTTTACTCTGAAAAAACTCGTAACCACGCATACGATATTTTTTGCAAATTATTTTTTTTACATTTCGGAAGTTTCTAATATCATTTCCATTAAAAACTCGAGGAAAAAAATCCATAATAACTCTGTAAAGAGCTACGGTCGACCCGAGCTTCCGTCTTAAACTCCCGTTATCCCTGGTGCTGCGGTCACGACATAGTCACCACACCTATCCTTTTCATAAGCCTATTGTCCACCGTAAGTAGATTCATCGAATTTTAGTGTGATATTGTTACAAGGTCGTGGCCAGGGGTAATGGTGGATGCTTAATACCACATGGGAATTCGTTCCCCGCGCGCAGTAATTCATTAAGGAGTTGTGAATACGATGGCGTAGTGAGAGGGACGGGACATGAACAATAAAGGCATGTCACGTAAATGCCTCAGAGAAAAAAGGGTGAAGTTAATCTAGGTAGGCATTAAACTTTAATGTTGAATAAAAATTTAATTCTATTCGAAAAGTTCCTAAAATAATCTGTTGTTCGCGAAACAACAATATTTTACAAACACCTATTTAATTATCAATATTTCACATTTAAATACAATTTTTTTCTATAGGCATCAAATTTTTCCGAAACTTAAAACGCTCACAGCATGTTATCGTACTAAAATTGTCGAACTCGAGTCATAGTATTTGAAAAGTTTGTCGATACTTGTACAGTACATTTTGTACATTTTTTTAAGTTCGGAAGTTCTCGAATCGTTTTGAACTGTTAAACATGTCCGTTAATGAATGCGAACGAATTATCTTTATGCACCAAATATTTACACCGATACTATTTGTACGTTATTGACTTGTAACGTAATACTCTCTATAAATTATAAACCATATGAATGGATGTAAAAATAAATCGGTGTATAATAAAATGAATAGTGATCAAATATACATTTATAACATAATGAAGTATACGCATCCACACACACACACACACACACACACACACACACACACACACACACACACACACACACACACACACACACACACACACACACACACACACACACACACACACACACACACACACACACACACACACACACACACACACACACACACACACACACACACACGCACGCACGCACGCACGCACGCACGCACGCACGCACGCACGCACGCACGCACGCACGCACGCACGCACGCACGCACGCACGCACGTACGCACGCACGCACGCACGCACGCACGCACGCACGCACGCACGCACGCACGCACGCACGCACACACACACACACAGATATAATTACAAATAAATGTGAAAAAGTAAAAGAGTACTGTAAATATAAATAAAAATTTGACCACATAAGAAAAATGAGACTCTTGTGACATGAACGCATGCCACGCAAAAACTCTAGAGAAACAACAGATGAAGTTAATCCAAGTAGGCATAGCATTTTAATATTGAATGAAAACTCAATTACTCTCGAGAAGTTCGTACGTTAATCCTAATTTGTTATTCCGCTTAGTTAGCACGGGAAAATGTGATATTCGACAATTTTCCATTACAACGTTAATGCATTTTTATAATTATAAATAAAATATCAATGAAAAGAACACATATTTATCTTATTTTACAAATATTTTCATTAGAAAATATTTAAAAATATAGACGCTGCAGTTAATTTCGAGGAACGTCTTTTTTTATTCACAAAAACTAAAAAGATTCCTTTATTTAATTTCAATTGTTAACAAAGGGCAGCATGTCAACGAAAAAGTCATGTTTTGCAACGTTGAAGATTTTTGTTTTTGTTCAATAAAGTTGCAAGTGTTCATTGAAATCAAGAAGCCTTTTCGTGTTGCCACCGATACAAAAAATACGTGTTTGAAATTTCTTAACCCTCCACGACTTGAATTTTAACACAGTCAAAGGCGGACACCTCATCGCGTTCCCTATTAGGGGTATTTCGACATATTTACAATGCAAGTCCCATTTAACCAGCTATTGCGCCCCCTCGGATGAGAACAAGTAATTGATTATGAAAATGTTGTTCATAAATCTGTTTATCTGAAAAATGATACAAGCCAGCAGGTTTATTCCGGCGATTTGTTAATGTGTGCACGTGTACACCGTCGGTCGTCGCAAACGGTACCTCGTTCCGTCTGTAAATTATTCAGCGACTAAATGAGCACCGGTAGTCAGGTCTTCACGAGCTTGCCGAGTGAAGCCCCAGCTCCTTCGTGGCCCCGACGCAGTCTCGGAAATCTTGAGAATACATAGCACTAAGGGTTTAAAATATTTGTTGGGTCAGAGAGGTCCGCGCGCGTGGGCACTAAAGTGGGCTTTATAATGCGTCAAAGGAAAGCGAACGTTTTTTGGGCTTCCGCAGCAGATACCAAACTCTGGTAATCCCATTCTGTTATTTTGCTCTTCCATCCGTCAGGGGGAGACCAATGTTTTCAAGTGAGAAAAACTGTAAATGTTTTAGAAAAATTCCAGGTGCAGAAAAAAAATTGAAACAAAAAACAAATTGACTAACGTATTGTATCATGTCAGTTATCGTCTAAAGGACGATCTTTTTGATACCATTATTTGTTAAAGAAATATTGATAACAAAAATACATTGCATTGAAAATTGTTGCAAAGAATTCAAAGTTTTTCTTCGCCTGTCGTGTAAGATTTAAAAAATAAGTCCGTGTGTTCTTTCTTGTGCTTCGCATTTTTTGTTATTCCGCCCTGTACTTCTATTTCATGCTACTCGTTTCCAACAACTTTACGGATTACTCATATTATATTTAATTTTCAATTGCGTTTTCAAATTTATTTTCAATTTCGTTTTTAAATTAATTTTCAATTTCGTTTTCAATTTCAACTTCAATTTGGGGGGAGGCGTCACGAACAAATTACAAAATAATGATGGAAATCTAGGAAAAATAGCATTTTCTAGCGGTACCAGCAACGAAAAAAAAACATTAATTGAAGTAATGCTCGCGAGAGGCTGTGCGCCGTCACATTGACATCCATATGCATGAAGCCCGCGTAATAGTTGGTCTGGAGAATTCGTTTTGATATAAGAAACGAGTCGCATGTTGAAACTTTGGTGCAACAAGTTGCAGCGTAAAAAATACAATGCAGGGCGCGTAAAGCGGGCGATTCTCTTGCTCGAATACACATTGAATGTCTGTGACAGTCACGAAAACGACTATACTATATAGACTATATAGGCTTGAGAGGCGAATGACAATTTCTCGATCCCGCCATTTATGAGAGTGTATCTATTATTTCATGAAACTTTGAAAAAGTAAAAAATGAACGCCAAGTAAAAAAAAGTCCCCCCCCCCCGAAAACATTATCGCTTGTTTTACCACATTAAAAATTCTGATTAATCTCAAATTATTTTAGATATTGGTTTAAACAATGGTTTAAATATATTTCAATTCAAATGTAGAAAAACAGTGAAATAACTTTTTATAAAATAGGCCAAGCAAGTTTACTAGTAATGTTGTAAACAACATTGTTAAACCTTGGGAATAATATCTTACGAACTATTTCATTTTTATTTAAAAAATCATATTACTGTTGTAAGGGAAAAAATGGTATCTCGATTACACAAAAGAACAACGTAAGTACCACAAAAGGACACTATAAATGCTGTGCAACGTTAACAACTTGGCGTACATGGTTGAGAAAAAAAAGCTCGCGAAGATACAGAATGTGTCGTTCCTTCCCCCCGCATGAATAAGTTTTATGACAATGTGTTTGTGTATGTGTGTGTGTGTGTGTGTGTGTGTGTGCGTGTGTGCGTGTGTGTGTGTGCGCGTGTGTGTGGGTGTGTGCGTGTGCGTGGGTGTGTGCGTGTGTGTGTGTGTGTAAGTGGGTGTGTGCGTGTGCGTGGCTGTGTGTGTGTGTGTGTGTGTGTTTGTGTGCGTGTGCGTGGGTGTGTGTGCGCGCGCGCGCGCGTGTGTGTGTGTGTGCGTGTGTGTGCATATATGTATATATGTATATATATATGGCTGCGTCACATCTGACCCGACGACAAAATATCCGAAAGACAAAATATTCTCATGACAAAACATCCGCGAGATGAAATCCTCAATCTCGTCCACCATCTCAACGGGGTCGCGTGCAAAACATCTTTGTGGGGTGTGTGAGATAGTGGGGTGGGGGCATAATACGAATTTCTTCATTGCACCCAAGCAAACAAACCAAAACAAACATATCCGTCACATATTAATAATGTTCCTCCTTTTTATGAGGAGGAAATTATTCTATACTTGACATGGAATAAATTTCAACGGCATGACTGTACACTTCAAACTGTATATAATATCGGCACATATTTTGTCTTGTGGATATTTTGTCCTGCGGATATTGTGTCGTCGGACATTTTGTCGTCGGGTCAAAACGCTTGTTACCATATATATATATACATATATACACACACACACACACACACACACGCACACGCACGCACACACACACACACACACACACACACACACACACACACACACACGCACGCACGCACGCACGCACGCACGCACGCGCGCGCACACACACACACACACACATACATATACATATATATATATATATATATAGTTGTGTAGTTGTGAGATAGAGTAGAAAAAATGTAGTTTCATATAACTTTTTAAATAATGCAGATAAATTAATATTTCAAGTATCGTATAGTCAAGGGGTACATGACAGATTTGATCCGTACTTCACGGGTTCATGAATTTGATTTCCACTTGTATAATAAGTTGCGACAGTTTGTTTTTTAAACTGCGAGTTGAGTACTTGAGGAGACGAAATCCTTCGCTGATCTATTTTTGTTGACCATGCACGCCAAGTTAACGTTGCACAGCATTTCTAGTGTCCTTGTGTGATACTTACGTGGTACTTTCATATGATGGTGATAACAATTTTTTGTTATATCATAAACATGATTTTTAAAATAAAAATGAAATATTTCGAAACATATTATTCCTGTTATACCCGCTCGTGTTACTGAGCGGGCTCAGATTGATTTTGGAATGACTCTAGAGTTGGAGTCTTCCGATCTATCTCTGAATATATTTTTCGGGTTAACTATTAAAGCGCTTGGCACACCTATCTAGTCGGTTAATATAAGGGTCTTGGGCCAATTGAATAAAGAGACAAAGTAAGCTCTTTAGAAATATATGTATATATTTTATTATCAAAGTTTGAGAAATTGAAAATGGAGGTTACAATTTTGATACAGATATTTATTATTGACAATTTAGTTTATTATCGCAGTTTTCTTTCATTGGTTAAATCGGTTTGACGAAGTTGGACATTATTACATTAAATACGGATTAATTGAACTTACGATTAGGTGAGCTTGTAACTTGATACCGTGCTGACGCTGGACGTTCGGGTTTCCTCGAAGACACTGCAATAGTATGACACTTACGTGCTCAAATTACGAGATGGATTTTGTTGATGAGAGATTTGTTGAGCGAACAATTATTTCTACACACTAATAATGAGGTCTTCTTAGCCTGCGAAGCGTGATGAAACGTTGCACCTCAGTGCCTCACCTAACCGTCGGGCAGTGATGCTTGATCGCTAAGAATCGAAGACACGTACTCGGAACTAACTTCTAAGGGCATGGAAAAAGACTCAGGATACAAAGAGCCTCGGTCTCTGTTGAGCTTCGCTCATGTCAGTCCTAAGATTCGCGAGAGACTAACGAATGATTGCAACTCGATGGTGGGTTGCTCCTCAATTGTTGTGTAAATCAACAATTTTATTTGTCTCTAAGCGACGAATTTCGAAATACGTATAGGCTGAGCGGATGTGGCTTTTTCCGAGTCCTCGTTGAAGTTCATTCGCTTCGCACGTTGCTGATAAAGACGTCAGTATTGTGAAGAAATCGGAGTTGAAACTGAACGGATAAATTTCGGTTTCTCAATGCAAGGTTTCGTATGTTCAGAGAATGCATGGCTTTGCAATATGAAGTTCAAATGAGTTCAATTTTGAAGTACTTAAATCGCTATAACGTATGTTAAAAATTTTTAGCGGCAATGTTAAGGAAAATTATTGGAAAATAAGATACGGATGTAACATTCCTAAGGGGTAGAAATGTTGTTGGCTTGGCTATTTTATACAAAGTGATTTCGCTGTTTTTCTAAATAAATAAAATGTTGAATAAAAATACTAAATATTTTATGATTAATCAGAATTTTTAATACGGTAAAACAAGCGATAATGTTTTCGACGGGATTTTTTATTATTTGGCGTTTTATTTACTTTTTATATCTTTTTTCAAAGGGAAAATACTCTTTTTCTGTTTAGACTCATTTTGAAGAGAAGTGAATTTCAAATATTTCTGAAGAAAGTATATGTCTACCTATAGTTTCAAATTCGTATTGAGCAGGGAAAAGTATTTGCAGATATTGAAATTCATCGGAACCTAGGAAATAGCATCCGTAGCATTAACTGTATCATAAAGCGTTTTCTAATTTGTTATTATTTTTAAAAAGCTTGAAAATTCGTTTTTTTTCAGATTATGTCAGGAACTAAAAGAACATTAATATGTATAAACGAAATTGTCAAAGGAACTTTTATTGGATAAATTCATAGTTTAAGTATTCAGAACAAATCTTATGTTTATGAAAACTTTCCAGGCTTCGTCTCGGAAAAGGCATTTTTTTTTTCCATTTTTTTATTTCCAGAGGTTTTTCGAGGGTTTTCCGACACTGTGGTCCTTGCACAATTTTCTACCTCCGTCCAGGGTTTGTCTTGCTGGCCAGGTAGATAGGGTATACGCGACCGACCGGTACGCGGCATTAAAAGTGCCGTTAATGGCGGCAAAGCAAATGCATTCGAGAGAGAGAGAGAGAGAGAGAGAGAGAGAGAGAGAGAGAGAGAGAGAGAGAGAGAGAGAGAGAGAGAGAGAGAGAGAGAGAGAGAGAGAGAGAGGGAGAGAGAGAGAGAGAGAGAGAGAGAGAGAGAGAGAGAGAGAGAGAGAGAGAGAGAGAGAGAGAGAGAGGAGAGAGAGAGAGAGAGAGAGAGAGAGAGATAGATCGATTTATTTTAAAGTGCTCTAGGACTAGTTATCCTCTGGCACACAATCCATGGTTACATATGTAGTTAGAGAAAAAGAAATTATATAAACAAAAACAAACAAGAAATATAAGTTGAACGGATTACAGTGATGATTTACAATAAAGGTTTAGAACATAATGAAAAGGCTCGATCGATATAATCCAATAGACTCAACATATTGGAGATACATTCGCATTACAGTGATGTCTTACAATAAATGTTAAGGCATAATGAAAAAGGCTCGATATAATCCAAAAGACTCAACATACTGGAGAAATATACAGTCGGAGAATGACATCACCACGCTCCGTACGCAATTATAGCAGCTAGACAGAGCTCGCTGTCAACAATTCAGCAAGGAGGCTTCCAAAAACTTCCCTGCTAAGATTTAGTCTACCCGAGGGAAGGGCAGTACATAAGACTGCAGCAGAAACGGTAAAAGAGTGTGGGACTGTTAAGAGATTTTGTTGGGCACGAAGTAACATACCTTGCTTCGGCCCGTTTACTACGATCAGTGATCGCAGGTACCCACGTCTGCCAGAGTAGAGCACTTCGTATGCGATACAAAGCATGAAGTATTTACGCCTACAGTTCGGTCGTAGCCATCCAAGCCTCTGCCAAAAAGGAGAGATGTGCTCATACCACGGAACGTCGAAAATGAAGCGAACACAAGAGTTGATCGCGACTGTGATAATGGTATCGTACTCTTTGGCCATCCCCAGGGTGATGCTACAGCAATAATCTACAATTGACAGAATTAGCACAGCGATGAGTTTCGCACGTAAGTGACTAGGGAGGAAACCTCGGCAGCTCTTCAGTTGATATAACCGTGAGTTCACGGCTTTGGCAACGCTTTCGGCTTGTTCTTTCCAAGAAAAAGCATCATCAAGCCACACTCCCAGAATCTTGACAGATTTTCGGTATTCGACAACAGCCCTGCCATTCCAAATGCAAGGTGCTCGCGACAGATCAAGAGACCGAACAAAGCGTCTACTGCTAAATATAATAGCCTGTGTTTTAGAGGAGTTGATATGAAGCCCGTCGAGGGATGCCCAGATTCTTATCAATATTATATCAGTGTTAACTTCTGATATACAATTCTGTAGGTTGGAAATCGGGCAACAGATGAATATTTGCAGGTCGTCAGCATAAAAATTGTAGTCGCATGTAGCAAGAGCAAACCTTAGGTCAGCAACGTAAAGAGAAAACAAGAGGGGGCCCAGGACTGACCCTTATGGGACTCCAGATTTGACTTCTGCCCAGGCTGACTGGGAGCCACATGTACCGAGAACCGCTTGAAACCTAATAATGAGGTAGGATTGAATCCATCTCAAAACAGAAACAGAAAAGCGAAGCTTACTAAGCTTTGAGAGAAGCTTAGTGTGGTCTACATTGTCAAAGGCCTTAGAAAAATCAAATAAGGTCATAATAGTAACCATTCCATCGTCGATTCCTTGTCGTACATAATCACAAATTATAAGTAAAGCTGTATGAGTAATATAGCTTTTCCTATATGCGGACTGGTAAGAATCCAAGAGGTCACCGGACTCAAGAAAACTAGTAGCCTGCTCAGCGACAATGTGGTCCAATACTTTGGAGAGCGGGCAGAGCAGCGAAATAGGCCTATAATCTTCCGGAGAGGACGGAGATCGAGTTTTTGGTATCGGTCTAATTAGAGCCTTCTTCCATATGAGAGGGAATGTACCATGCATAAGAGAGAAATTAAAAATATGTAGCACCATTGGCATGATGACAGGAAGGGCCATACGCAGAATTCTAAGTGACACACCATCAGCATCCATAGCATCAGAGGAGGTATGGCAAAGGGCCTTTAAAAGCATTTCAGGAGAGATATCGCTAAAGTAAAAACGTTTGTCGCTGTAACCCTCACTACATCTGTCAATCATATAATCCGTACTATTGGATGTTTCGGTGCTAGGGTGGCACGAGCGGAAAAATCCATTGAGGTCATCTACCGATACGATGGGTGGGTGATTATTGCATCTGGAACGAAGAATACCTAGTTGCCTCAGTCTTTTCCACGCAGTTCCTGCATCATTAACACTCTCAAATGCCTCACTGTAAAACGCGCGCTTGGCTTTTTTAAATTTTTATATGAACAAGGTTTCTTAATTTCTTGTATTTGGCTAGGAAATCTTGGTTGCCGCCTGTATCACAATCGTTCACACCGTGAGGTTGTCGTCTGCGACCACAGACAAATCTTTTCCAGAGTCTGTCTCGCTCTCGCATCAGCTGTCGTATGTCCTCTGAAAGCCAGGGCGCCGGACCAAGTCTCCGAATAAAGCGCCATTGTGGGGCATGATCGTCCAGGCAATCAATCAGGATCGTATTAAGAAAAGACACTTTATAGTTGATAGATAAAGAATCGAAAAACGGGGACCAGTCTATTTTACTAAGGTCGATTAAATAGGCCTGCTCATTAAAATCTTAAAAATTACGTTTGACAAGCTCAGGGTGATGATCTGCAGAAACTTTGTATTTGAGTGAGACCCAGATACAGTCGTGTCCGGAGAGAGATATAGGTTCTTGGCCAAAATCGGTAATCATTATGTCTGTATCAACAATGCAATGATCAATCCATGTGTTAGATGTTTCCGAGTGGTGCGTTGGACCATAAGGGACGAGGAACAGATCATAAACCGTCACAAATTGTGAAAGGAACTGACTTTCATGAGTGGCTGCTTCCATGTTAAAATCCCCCAGGGCTACGAAATGGTTGTATAGCGGTAGCAACCTTTCGCAAGTTTTCATGAACATTGAAACACCTGCTTTGGGCAGTCTATAAACAACGGCGATCAGGATTTTTGGTATGTTAGTACCAGAGATCTCCACAAACATGAATTCAGCCCCATCGGAGGATTGACCTGAAGATGTTAAGATTAATTTGACTTTCAAAGAGTTGTGTATGTAAAGCGCAACCCCTCCGCCAATACGATCTAACCTGTCCTGCCTATAAATAACATAATCTTGCAGATCAACTATTTCGTCCGGGATGTCAGGCTTTAACCAGGTCTCAGAGACACATACGATATGACAGTTAAACAGGGCAAAGAAAACTTTGAAGTTTTTTAAATGAACCTTGGCTAATAATGATTGGCAGTTTACGTGAGCCATGCGGAGGTTACTGCTCAGATTTGACGACGGAGGAGCCATTATGCGTAGTCTATGAGGCCGAACTTTTCTTCAATGCGACGTTTGAGAATCGGACATGTCCTGCTGTCCAGAGCAGAGTGTGTGTCGACAAAATTGGCAGACGTACAGTTGGCGCAACAGGGCTCGTCCCCTTTCTTGGAGCACTGACGCGTTTAGTGGTTGCCGCTACCATGGCCACACCGGGCTTTTCCCAGACAGTTCGCTGCCATATGACCGAAACCAAGACACTTGTAGCATTGTAAGACCTTTATATAATCCTCAATTGGAAAAGAGTTCCAGCCAGCGAACACTCGACCTCTGTTGAGAAGAATCCTCCGAACCTTGGCCGATACCTCAATGATGATGTTTCTTGTTGAGCGACCTTCTCGCAGCTCGAAGACGTAGATGACCTTGACTGAGTCCATCGGTTCGCTGGGAGCGTTCATTTCAATGACTTGCTTAACAAACTCCGGTGGCTCTATATCGAGCGGGACAAACTCGACAAGCATCCGTGGTTGTAGACTACGGTCTTCCCTGACTTCAAGGCCAGCCTTTTTAAGCGATTCAAGTGATTTCAACTTGTTGAGGTCTACCGACTCGAGCTCAAGCCTTATCCCCTTGTTACTAGCTCGCATAACTTTTACGACCTTCATGTCAGCATCCGCCGGATGAATAGCCTTGAATACAGCAGCTTTGGTAGCGTTGGAGTCTGAGAAATTGTCCTTCTTTCCGTTCCGGGGTCCGATGTATACGTTCATGTGCCTGGGTGCGAGCACGGATGGTCCGTTCGTCACCTTAATGTTGTCATTAGCAGCACGAGACGCGACATTGGCATAGGAGCGCAGATCATCTTGGGCTGGCATGGATTTCTCGGCGTGCTTTTCAACGACCGTATCTAGAGCCGATTTAACGGCAGAGCGTACCTCATGTCGAACTGTGTTTTTTATGGAGTCGGCAGATCTCAGCGCTGCAACCGTCTGCAAGTAAGCCGTGGCCAGCGAGTTAACGGCGTCCATGAATTCGTGAAGAACTTCCATTGTCAGCTGTCGACGTTCCATGTTATTTTTGGTGGAGAAAAGGTCGCTAGTAAGAGACTTTTTGCCTTCGTTTAAGGTCTCCTTTAAATCCTCAATATCATGTTCGGTGTAGGGCGGTGAAAATGCGGTTGGTTATTCATAAAGTGACTCGTCGTCACTGGCATCTAGAGCACGTCGGCTTGCGCAGGGCGAGATGGCCATCTTCCTAGCGCTGATCGGAGAGAAACCGACCATATCGACAGAGTGAGCGCCTGGGCGCAGGGCGCCCAAAGGGCACCGCTGCGCGGCATGAATTGTCGCGTTCGCGCACCCCAATAGGTATTGACCACTAGATCGATCAACTCACGTCCTACTGTCGGTCAGTAAGGTGAATCACGCTCGATGATACAAACTGATAAAGGTGTAGACTCACGCGCAACGTTATCCGAAGGAATCGCGACGCAGGACAGATCGATTTATTTCATGGATCCATAGCTATTGGCGCTGGCCCTACTGCTGACCCAGCGAAAAGCACCAACACATGTG
>OZ023317.1:6644935-6707958 GCA_964007375.1 Ophion obscuratus | reverse complement strand
AGAGGGAGGGGGGAGGGATTGATTGATTGATTCAAGTTATTTAGCCTTCTCGGCTATAATACAATAACATTCCTTATAATAATGCAATAACATTCATTTTTTCTAATAATAACGATATGATTTCTATTGCAATATAATTTTTAATAGTAACAATATGATTTCCCATTACAACATAATAACAATGTGCTTTCGAAAAATAATTTCCCGTACTAACAATAATACCATACTAATTATTACAATAATTTCTAATTATAAGAATAAGAATAAGAATAATTTCTCACTTTGCCTTAAATACCCCCGTATGTACATATTGTACTCTATCTTTTTCCCATTATATGCTCTTTTACACGTTTTCTAAAACCAATAAGATCTTTGGAACATTTCACTTCCGCCGGTAATCTATTATACACTTCTGCCCCTGCATACATTATATGCTCTTTTGCGCATTTGTTGTTTTTCTGATATTTATCTGTATGTTTTGTGCTTGTCGTGTCCTCATATCTCTATTCTCCCCTACTAATTCTAACCTTATTTTAGTTTTAAGGCTTTCACGGCTCTTTATGTAATGAGAAGAGTTTGTGGCTTCCGGATGGAGGCCGTGTTGAGGATCAGCGTTGTGTCGACGTTTCGCAAACGTTACAGTCTGCATCATCAGGGCTGAGAACTCCGATACTGAAGCTCTCGTGTCTCAGGTATTCCTTATACAGTGGCAGTCATCGTTCCGGATCGCTGCACCAGCCAATCTGATGTTTTAATTGATCACACAAAAACAACATCCCACTAAGGCCCATTGTTAGCAACATAGGCAGTCCTACATATCATTTGGCACGTTTTCTCTGCAAACCTTTGCAGGAACTCGTAGGCCTCAACAACTCCCATATCCAAAACTCCCGGGATTTTGTGAACAAGATCCAGACTATCAAGGTACAACCAGAAGACATTTTAGTGAGTTTCGATGTTGTATCCCTGTTTACAAACGTCCCAACCAATGAAACCCTAAGCATAGTTAAAAATTCCAAAAAAGTTGCCCCTAACCTACTGCCCCTCATAGAACATTGCCTAAACTCTACATATTTCCAATTTCAATCCCAATTTTATGAACAAACTTCAGGCGCAGCCATGGGTTCCCCTATTTCTCCTATCATCGCCAACATCTTTATGGAGAACTTCGAGAACAGAATTCTGCAAGAAGCTTCCCTCAAACCCCCCACCTGGTTCCGATATGTCGATGACACCTTCGTCATTTGGAGTCACGGCAAAGAAAACCTCAATCATTTCTTAACCTTCCTCAACTCCCAGCACCCCAATATTCAATTCACCATGGAGATAGAACAGGAAAATCAAATCCCTTTTCTGGATGTACTGGTTCAACGGAAAAGCGATGGCACTTTGGGCCATAAAGTTTACCGGAAGCCAACGCATACGGATAGATACCTCCATGCTACGTCCCATCACCACCCTTCCCAAAAACAGTCGGTCATAAGCTCTCTGGTCTACAGAGCTCTAGCGATCTCCGAACCAGACTCCTTGGAGGTTGAACTAGAACACCTACGAAAAGCTTTAGGAGACAATGGCTACAAGCCAGGCAACATCGAAAGAACGATCAAAAATCTAAAAAGAAAAATAGCTGATCCGAAAACGGTTACTGCACCTGATAGGGAGAATGAAGGACAAATAACCGCAACAACTTCCCTTCCATACCTTCAGGGCATAACCGATCGCATAGGGAGGGTCCTTGGAAAACATAACGTGCGAGTCATCTTCAAACCGCAGAAGAAACTAGCACAAGTGATTCCGAGTGCAAAAGACCAAAGACCACCATTAAGTGCACCAGGAGTATACAAGATACCCTGCTCATGCGGTAAAGTGTACATAGGAGAAACCGCGAAGAAGATCAGTACACGGATCAAAGAACATCAACGGTGTATCAAATATGGCCATATTACACAATCAGCGCTGGCCGAACATTGGATGGAGACTGGTCATGCCATCCAATTCGACAAAGCCCAAAGTCTGGCCCCATCAAACAGCTATTTTTCCAGGAAACACCGAGAAGGCTTGGAAATCCGAAAACATCCGGACAATCTAAACAGAGATGGAGGATATCACGTCAATCCTATTTGGCACACTGTCCTCCCGGTTTTTTAATTGACCAGCTGATCAATTAAAACATCTGATTGGCTGGTGCAGCGATCCGGAACGATGACTGCAACTATATAACGAATACCTGACACACGAGAGCTTCAGTATCGGAGCTCTCAGCCCTGATGATGCAGACTGTAACGTTTGCGAAACGTCGGCACAACGCTGATCCTCAACACGGCCTCCATCCGGAAGCCACAAACTCTTCTCTAATTCTAACCTATTACTCAGCTCTTCTGGCATTATGTTGTTCACCAACTTATACATGAAAACACTTACATTGAACTCCAGCCTTTCCTTTATGGACATAAAGCTTAGTGCTTCTAGCATATCTATAATTCTTGTGTATCGATTCACCTGTAATATTGTTCGCATCGCTCTATTCTGTGCTTTCTGTAGTTTTTCTATTTCTGTTTTTCCCATGTTTATCATTATAGTTGCGCAATACTCAAAATGAGGTGCTATGATTGTTTTATATACAAGACACCGTGTATATGCCGATATGTGATTTCCTATTCGATTGAGAAAACTCGTTTTCTTTCCAACTTTTTTTAGTACATAATCACAGTGTTCTTTGAATTGCAGTCGGTCATCTAGCATGACTCCTAAGTATTTCATTGCTGTAACTCGTTCAAGCTCGTCCCCTCCTTTAGTACGTACTCTTATTTCCCTGCTCAAGTCCTTCCTAATGCTTCTTATCACCATATATTTTGTTTTATTCACATTCATCTTTAACTTATTTTCATTCAACCACTCCTCCAGTTTGTTCAACGCTGCTTGTAGTTTTATTTCTATCTCAGCCGCAGTATCTCCTGTTACAAATATCATTGTATCATCTGCAAACAATTTTATTGTTGATTCCTCTGTTTTGACTTGTACAATATCATTTATATATAAAATAAAGAGCAAAGGGCCCAACACCGACCCCTGTGGAACCCCATATTCTGTTAATTCCTTTTCCGAGATCCTGTCTCCTAGTTTCAGTTTTTGATACCTTCCATGTACATATGACCTGAACCAGTTAAGTACTTTTCCCTTTATGCCGTAGCATTCCATCTTCCTTAACAGATTCTCTCTATCAATCGTCTCGAACGCTCTTTTGAGATCCATAAATATTACCCCTATCATTTTTCTATTACTAATTGTTACATTCCATTGATCTAACACAGCTTGAATGGCTGTTTCGCATGAGTGATCTTTCCGAAATCCGGACTGATGTTCTATAAGTAACTTATTTATCTCGATGAATTTATCGAGCTGTTTTTTTACTACCAGTTCTAGTACTTTTTCGTATGTCGGTAGCACATTAATCGGCCTATACTCACTTGCTTTCAATGTATTTGGTACTTTAGGTATAGGAGTGACCGTTGACACTTTCCACTCATTTGGACATATTCCTTCCTTTAACGAGGAGTTGATTACGTGCAATAACTCTGTATGTATCACCTCGTAGGCCTCTTTTAGTACTGCTGTCGATATCCCTTCTTCTGTCCCCTTTTTCATAGCCATTTGTTTTATTATTTTTGTTAACTCTTCTTCTGTCAATATATCAAATTTCTCCCATTCAATAGCTTCATGATCAGCAATTGGATTTTCCCTTCTTTCATTATTATTATCATTGTTATTATTATCAATACTCAATACTATTTCTTTAATACTTTTTATAAAATACTTATTGAATTTATTCACCGCATCTGAGTTGTCACTTTCGTCTATTCCCTCTTCAAATTTAATTTCTTCGTATCTAATGTTTCTCTCCACTTTTCCGTTTATTACTTCTTTCAGTGTTTACCACATTTCCGTGGGATTATGCTTATTATTATCTACCATTTCGTCATAATATTGCTTCTTCCTATTTCTAATAGCCGTTACTCCGAGATTTCTAAATATTCTATACTGTTCCCAGTCCTCTGCGTCGTTTGTTCGTATTGCTCTTTTATACGCCATATCCCTTCCATTTGTTATTTCCTTAATCTCATCGACGTACCACTTTTTGTCAATCCACTTATTAGGTATTTTAAACTTCTTTTTTGGCGCAATTATATCTAGTGTATTTACTATATCTTTAATTAACCCATTCGCCTTTTCATCTACTGTTCCATATTGTCTCTTTTCTTCTTTTATTCTTTTCCATACCTGTTTGAAATTCTCTGCTTTCAAGTTCCTCCTATCTCTCGCTATAAATTCTCTCCGCGCATTATTCTTCTTATATTTTTTGAATAACATGATTACCCACCCATGGTCCGTTATCATCGGTGTTTGTTTCACGCATACTCTATGTTTGTTATTTGAGAAGACTAGGTCTATGATCGTTTCGCTTCTTTCTGTAATTCTCGTTGCCTCTTTTACATATTGTTTTACTCCTCTCGCCAGTAGTTCTTTTTCTAATTTTTTTGCGTAAAATGTATCTGCTTTCATATCTATGTTGAAGTCTCCTAATATTACAAATTCTCCTTTCGTACTTAGTTCTTCAGTTAGTTCCTCCATAGATTCCACAAAGTCGGCGTCTGACGCACTTGGTGAGTGATACACTACTGCTATAGCCCCTATATATAGTTTTTGATCATTTATCCACACCGCTAAACACCAGTAGTTTCCTACTATTTTTCTTCTGAATAACACCTTATATTTAATCATTTCTTTTACGTACATTATTGCACCTCCCGTTGTCCTTGATTCCCCATCGCATCTGACCGCATTATACCCTGTTCTGTTAATTTCAGAATCGTCGATATCCTCAGTCAACCTTGTTTCTGTTAGCGCCACTACTAGTGGAGCTATCCTCTTAAATATTTGAATTTCCAACTCATCCTTATGCTCTACGATACTTCTTGCGTTTGAACACATGATAATGTAGTTTTCTTCCTTGATTCGTTGCTATTCGTCATCGTCTTGTGTTCTATTTTTTTCTTCTTCCATTTTTTTTAGATACGTTGGGCACTCTATCTGTTGCTTCATGATCGTCTTTAATGTTGTTGTTATATCTTCTGATTCTCTCCATGCAATTTATGCATTTTTTCTGATTTGTTTTACAATCTTCTCCTCTATGGTTTCCCGCGCAGTGTTGGCATGTTTCTTTCTTTCTACAGTATTTTGCCATGTGGTTAAATCCCCAGCATTTATAGCATCTTAATACGCTTACAAAGTCGTAGACCTTACACTTTCTCCATCCCAGATTTACTTTTCCTCTGCTCAACAGTTTCTTGAGTGCTTCTACATCCGTTTCTATTATAATACTTCCAACTTCTCCTCTCCTCCCTTCTCTCTCGTTCTTTTTTCCCATCGTTCCTCTTTTTAGTATCCTCAGATGGAGTCCATTCTGTCCTTCTACTAGTTCGTTTTGAACAATAATCGTTTCTATTAGTGATTGATCACTCAGTTCCATTTCCTCTTGGTCGATTCCGATCACTTTGATCTTTGGTTGCTTATGTTTTGGTATTATTGTATCGATGTCTTTTCCTAATGTTTCTTCTACGGATGTTTTTAATCTCTCTACTTCTTTCCCACTTCCACATCCTATGATAACCGTTCCGTTATTTCTTTTTGTCATTCTTGTTACTCCTAGGGAGGGAGGGAGGGAGGGAGGGAGGGAGAGAGAGAGAGAGAGAGAGAGTGAGTGAGTGAGTGAGTGAGAGAGAGAGAGAGAGAGAGAGAGAGAGAGAGCCTCTTTCCTAAACTCAATCGGCAATTCCTGCACTGTACAAAATCCCTTCTGATTGCTCATCATCGTCTATTTCGTCAAGTCTTGCTTGCTTTCGATTTTTTGAAATTTTCAAAGTGGACTGGCTCCTCACAAAAATTCGAACGCTTATAGTGACTCGCCACATTTTTAAAGGAGGACGTCAGATGTGCGAAAGCATTAATGTCAAAGGGAGCGCATATGGGTACAGTGGCCTTGACACACACTTATTACTTGATAGCAATTAATAAAACTCACAGAAATTTGTTGAGGTTCTAGCTAAAAAAAAACTTTATCAGTATACCTGCCTGCCATTGGTTTGTGCACGAGTCTTTGCGTATTTACAAAGAGCTAATGAAACCTGTTTTGAGCAGGCTGAGATCACAAGCGATTTCACTCATCATTTACATTGATGAACTTTTAATAATAAATTCAAGATTCGAAGGTTGCTTGACAAATTCTAAAAAGACAGGAGACTCATTTGATAGCATACATCTAGGTTTATATCTAGGTTTTGGCCAGCATCTACGTTTTATTACTAACTCGACAAATTTTCGACAGGTGTACACGCTGGAAAATTTCGACGCGGGCTACCGTCGCGGCGGTAGTGCAGAACTCGCAGTTTTTAGCTACAAGCCGTCGCTTACTACCGCCCGATGGCGCGGCGTACGTTTTCTATAGAGCCTCAATGCCAGGCGCTACGCCGAAGAGCCGGGACCCGATAGGCATCGGTTGCTGCGGGTGTGTGTATGCGTTACGCCGGCCACGGCGTAGAAAGAAGTGACCTTTTCACACCTTTGAACACGGTTCGGTAGAAACATAAACATTGCATGTAGTTGTGTGTATCTATCGGTCGATACACAACCTAGTCTTAGGCGACAGTGGTACGCTTCTCTGCTTGAGACCAAGCATGAGGCGTGAATCTGCTTTGCGTGCAGAGTCCGGGGATAATGGATGCTCGATCATTGCTCTTACGAAAAAATGATGCAATTAATTAATATTTATGTGAATGCAATATACACGTATATAATTATATGCAGGGTGTCCCAGAAGTAACGTACACCCTTCTACCATCTGGTAGGGAAAAAAATTCTGAGACGAAAAGTCCTCAGTCATTTTTTGATCAGACGCATAGATAATTAATTATGAATTGAAATAAATAGCCAATCGTTGTAATTGGGAATGCGTTGTAATTGCGTGCGCCTGGAAATGTGTGCGGAAGGAAAATTCCGAAAGCATGTGTGCAAGTATGTGTGTGAGATTGTGTATATATGTGTGTGCAAGTGTGTGCATACGTGTGTGTAATTGAGAGAGTGTGTGTGTGTGTGATTAAGTGTGTGAGTGTGCGTATGTAAGTGTGTGCAAGTGTGTGCATGCGTGTGCGTGCATTCGTATGTGCAAGTGTGTGTGTGTGTGTGTGTGTGCATACGTGTGTGATTGAGAGCGTGTGTGCATGCGTGTGTACGCGCGCAAGTGTGTGCAAGTGTGTGCGTGTGCAAGTGTGTGTCCTAGTGTGAGTGTACGTGCGCACACGCGTGTGTGTGTGTGTGCACTTGCACATGCTTTCGGATTTTTCTCTCCGCTCACATTTTCAGGCGCATGCAATTACAACGCATTCCCCTATCCCTCCCTCTATGCTGCCTTTCCGCTGTAGCGCGCACCTGATTGGCTATTTATTTTAATTCATAATTAATTATTTATGCATCTGATCAAAAAATGACTAAGGACTTTTCGTCTTAATTTTTTTTTTCCTACCAGATGCTAGAAGGGCGTACGTTACTTCTGGGACACCCTGTATATATTTATATATGCATCTGGCAACTCCGTCCAGATTCAAGGATTATAAACATTTTCAGCAACCGACATTGCTAGAGGCCCGCTGGACGAAAAGCGGTGATATTTTATAATATACTAGCCCTCATACCCGGCTTCGCTCGGGTCTGGGCGATATTTACTATTTCTTGCTATGCGCTTCCTTTTCGTACCCACACTGTTACGATCAAGTGCGGACTTCCTATTCGGCATTGTGAAAATGTCACGTTAATCTCTGTGATATTGAAGTACTTACGTAAGTCTGATCGCGGAAACAGAAACAGTCGACTCGACCTGTCGAGTGGAGCGCGTAGTGGCACGCACACGCTCGCTGATGTTTTCGCGGTCAATTTTTTTTTCAGCGAGTCACTTTTTTTGGCTGCTCAATATTAAGGAGGTTGGAGCGTTAGCCACAATCAAAGATTACATGTTTAAAAAAATGTATTTTATTGTCTAGGCTATACTGAGTCTGCGAATCTTTCGAAATTCTTTCACCACCAAACACCAGAGATAAAAAATATTTGAATGTTTGTAATTTTCCGAGTGGTGAGATGGCAAAACGTATGCGTTACGGTTAATGTAATGTTTTTTTTTACTATTTAGCTATTTTTAACAAAGGATCAACGCAAACTAAATCTTCGTAAACATTCCGAAAAAATTCCCCCATCTTGCCCATCGTAAACCATCTATATTGAATATTGAATCATCAAGGTTTGATGAACGATTACAAATCTTGGTTGACGAATAAAGACCATTGCTGCCAATCTCAATGTCCGCAAAGTCGCTGTATTTCGGCAACACTCAATATGAATTAATGGTAATAATAAATAATCTCGTGACATACATGTAAATGGACATAATTACAAATTACTCAAAGTTTCGTGGCACGGGAGGGTAGGGGAGGGTACAGCAAAACTGAGGAAAACCCGTACCTGTATAGACGGCCGTATATTCTTCTGATTTTCAATTCTGAACTCACTGGTTGTTGCGCCAGCCGGTGCACGGCTAAGCGGTCTCTGCTCCAAGTATTGGCCACGGAAAATGCTGCTTACCCCGAAGTACCGCCAGAGCCAACCACGATCTCCCATCAACCAGTGTCTGTCTCTTTCATGACATATTTCATGAAATATTAGATCTACCGAATAAATCTGTATTTCGTATGCATTTTTTTGAGGTTCATTGAAAAACACCGTATAAACCGCCATTTTTCTCAATTAGATCGCTCCAACCTCCTTGAAATACACGAGTAACGTCATCTGATCACGATAACAGAAACAGTACACTCGACTCGAAGGGGATCGCGCGATCGCTCGCGAATGTTTTCGCTATCAATTTTTTTAGCGTTTCTGACATTCTTGTTCGACATTTTCGTTGACAGCTCAGCCCCCCGATAACCTACCGCAATGGTACGTAGCCTATAGGCTGCACCGGAAAATACGCCACACACTAGAAAGCGTTATCGTAAGAACGCGCTCCGTCAAAACGTAGTGACATAAAACACTTTTATTGAATTGTTTAAACAAATTAATTTATGATACATCCATCTTCTAAACGACGCGTATCGTCGCTGAATTCGATTTCATCTGAACTCTCTAGCGATCTAGATCGCTAGAGACTCGCTTTATAGAAGAGCGGTAAAATACCACGATTTCAAATTGTTTAAACAAATATGCTTGAGCAGTATGTATATTTTCGATGCCGTTTCTCTTCGATGAGTTCGACATCGGCCAAATTTTCCAATGAATCGCTGGAGACTCACTCGCTTAAAGGGGGGGTAAAATGTATTGTTTAAACAATTAACAATTCAGCGTTTCTTTTCTCCGTCGACTTTTGTCTTCAGAAGATTTTATGAGGGTCGAATTCTCTAGCAACAAGGATCTCTAGAGACTCGCTCTACATATGCGCGGTGGAATTATGCAATTTTGAACTGCATGAATAAATAGGCTCGACTCGAATACTTTTTTCGATGACAGGACGCCCTCCAGCCCGGTGAGCCCGCGACCCCCTCCAGAAAAAAATCAATACGATATAGTTTAAGTGAAATAATCGCATATTTTTTTTTATGTTTCACCCAAGGAAGCGTAAAGAAATAATTCGATAAAACTTGAAATATTTCCATTGTCGTAATTTGTATAAAAAGAAGCTACTTCACTACGCAGTTGAGTGAATGGTGGGGAAAAGCAATACATTGCATTTGCCGGTCAATACATAATCAGAAGAATACTGGAAGATCAACAGTTACTACCTAGTAGAAGATAATATCATTGTAAATCTAAAACGTTGATTTGAGAGTCTACCGTTAACTCATGCAGTTGAGGCGTTTTTTGAAATTCAATATAAAGAACAAAGAGGACTTCAATAATTATATACAAATCGTAATAATTCATAAATAAGGCTTAGACATTGGACCGATGGTCAGGAATAAATATTGAAAAAAATACTTCAATTGAGGCGGGATATAAATACATTTAAACGGGGGAAAAAGCAATTTTTAGGGATTTTTTAAACTAAGGAATAATTATTCTATATTCATCAAACTGTAGGTATACTCTAGTTGTATATTTAAGGATACAAAACCATTTTTTTAAATCCATTTATCATCAAAATGGCGCAGCTATGACAGAGTGTTAAAGCAAGGTTGCCGCGGAGTTTGCGAGTCGGCGTGCAGTCTGGCCTCCCGTAGACTTAGATTTGTAAAAAATTCAAACATTTTTTCAGTTTAAAGATGTATAGTTTCTATTTGACAGTAATTAAAATTAAGAAAATGCAAATTTAAGAGAACGGCACGCATTTACTGAGAGAAATCAATATTTTACACAAAATTTCTGTTAAATTTGGATTTAACGAGTATTTTTTTCCCTAATTTTTCAAAAACAATTCTCGTCAATTACGAGACTACTATCAATAGTCAATTACGAGACTACTATCAATATTTCTAATCCGAAATATTATTAATACTTCTACCAAGTTTCAACTCAATCGGCTTAATAGTTTTTGCATACTAATTTGAAAATGCAGTTTTGGAAAAATGCCTTTGAAGTTTACATATAATTTGAATTTGTTGTAAGTAATTACTTAAGTAATTGATTGCAAAGTAATTAAATTATAAATTACAGTTGTAATTGTCATTGTTAGTTGTTAATTCAATTACTTTTTGCCCATCTCGGCCTGCCTCTCTGCGCTCTCGCTTCTACCTGCGGCGTGCGCTCCGAATCCGAGCGGAGAGGCACAGCGTTGACGGGCTGTAACGTTGGAAGTTTTTCTAATTTCGCTCTGAGACTTTGGAAAAATATTCTACATAGATAGTTCTATCGATTGAAGAAAAAAAAGGAATCGATTTCTTATCGCTGCAAATGTACATCCCGCCTTCAAAATGATTAAATAAATGCTGAAAATTTGAAAAAGCATATAAAAAGGAGTACCACCCTAACTTATATAGATTTTTCCAACCAGTAACAGTACTCCCAGTGAGCTCCGCCGGCTATGAGAGAAGTTTTTCTGCCATGGGGCAAATAGAAATGTGGTTTAGAAGCACAATGCTATAGGAACGATTCTCCCATATGTCACTACTGAACATAGACATGACAGTGTTAAAACAAATTTCAGCTGAAAAAGTGTTGGCAAAAAAATAAGATTCATTAAATTGAGTATCTACTGAAAATGAAGTTTGAGGACTGGTAACATGAATTATGAAAAATTCGTTGATTATTCTTTAAGGTATTGCAAGAGTTTGATATCAATTTTAACACCAACTTTAACAGTAGTTACCTTGAATTATATTGAATATAAGTGAGCAATTTTTTACTCTACTAGACCGATCTTTGTACAAATGGCTCATTGCGAAGGCTGGCTACCCAAACGCCTGGCGTAACCAGTTATGGTAAAGAAAAACAAGTATGAGTATTTTGAATCGGATGAAAACAATTTTTCTGTTTTCTCCTGTGCGAGAAGTCTTAAGAACAAACAATACTTCCGAAGACTCACCGGCAATTTGTTTTCCTTGACAATCTTTCGTTACGGAGGGAATTTCTCTAGCCTGTCTTCATAAGCGACAATCTATGCAAAGATCAGATCTGCAAGGTAAGAAGATCACTAATGGTCGCAGTTACTAGTTTAACACAAAGGTTTAAAGTCAATCTTACTACTGTTCAATCCACGGCAACCACTCATCGCAACCCTTGTTCCTTGCAAAGAGTAAGTGCGTTGGACCGAACAGTAATCAAGTCTAACTTTTAACTTTTGCATAAATCTAGTAACTTTGAATATCAGTGAGCTACTTTACACTCTATGAGACTGATCTATGCATAGCTTGTTCCTTGCAGAGACTGGCTACAGAAATTCCCTGTGTAACCAATGATTTCGAAAAAAACCAAGTTTCTAGTGTGGCTCCGGAATTATTATTTCTTCTGAAGAATCCTTGCAAAGACAAAAAGAAACAAATGTTTTCATTCAATTACAAAGGCTTAAACTTGTTTTCCATTATAACCACTGGTTGAGCCAGGCAATTGAGGAAACAGCCTTTTCAAGGGACAATTTATGCAAAGCGAACTTAATTTACTGTTCGGTCGAGTGTAAACCCTCTCCGAAACAATAAATTTTGTAGAGAGTGATCGCAGCAGACTGAATTCTATTAACTTTATAAAGTCAAAAGTATTAACATTAATTGTACTCAAACCAAAGAAAAATATTTAAATATAGACACCTAACCTTAAAATGCTTCAGAGAATATGTGGTCCTACCTGATAAAAACACCTAATCTTTCGCATGATGCCGAACTTTATGCACGCACGCATTTAGTTAATATTATACACCGGCACTAAAAACTTTATTGTATAAACTCAAAACTTTAAAAATAATAGTCCGACATCATAATATCGGCTGTGACAATCGACTACGGAGCCGAGATTACACGTCAATAGGCGAATACATTTCAGAAGATGTGTGCGATCCCTGCTTTATCGAGCTCGAGCAACAGACGTCGATATTTGATCGACGGGATAGAATGATTTCTCTGCGCACTCGCTGGACTTAGCGAGAACTGAAATCAATGGTTGTGACCTCCAAAGTAGACCCACCCACTGATCTCCGTAATTACGCTCTGAAATAAAACGGTTGAGGTCTCAAAATGTTCGTTTTGAGTCACGGAACAACCGCTTTCTCTTCGTTAGACAATCACGTGAACCAATTTTGTTCACCTTACTTTCGTTAGGGGTCTCGCGTTGTAAGGGAAACTGTTTTTTTTTTAATCGGGCAAATCGCGTAGACAGACGTTGTTCGTATATGCATTTGAAATCGACTGTGCAAATTTCGTGATATTTTGTAAAGCCGTTTTCAAGAACGCTAGGCCTGTAATTTTTCCCTTTTACCGGCCGAATAGTGTGACACATGGTCTTAAGACGGAATGACACTTCATCGCGGTCGGTATGGTAGAACAATTATATGAATTTGAGAAAAAAAATGTAGATTGGCTTATGATAAGCCAATCTACATTTTTTTCTCAAATTCATATAATTGTTCTACCATACCGACCGCGATGAATTTTCTGAATTTTTTCTCAAATTCAGAAAATTTGAGGGGCTGACAGCTATTCGTCCATCTATTTGACGTCGTTTAGCAAAGTTTCGACGAGATCTCAAGAGCTGTTTCAGAGATTTTTGGGAATCTATAATTGTTCTACCATACCGACCACGATGAAGTGTCATTCCGTCTTAAGACCATATGTCACACCGATCGGGCCGCCATGAGTGCGAGAGAAATAGCTGATTTACAAATTCTCAGTGTTCTCCTAAACGGTTGATTTTTTGGAAAAAAGAGAAGAAACACCTTCCGCTCTGTTGAACGACGAACAACGTCTTTCTCTTCGTTTGCTCGAAATGTCATCAGTCTGACAGAGAACTTGACAGTAGGATTTTTACCGACTGCACGTGTGAGCCATGTTCTTAAAGTTGAATAATTGTGAGTGAAATTGAGGAACTTTATTTCGCCAAATATAACTTCCACCGGAAATTAAGTGCATTTATTATATCAGTAAAGTTTTTCATATCAACGATACACCGAGCAACAAAATATGTAAACATCTATTGTAAATTTAAGTGCCTGCGGCGAAAAAAAATTATGTGTCGGTTGACTCAATGTTAATAATTCTACAGAATTCTGCAACCGGTTAATGTTATACTTTTCATTTTTGAGTAAAGCATAGCCAAAAATTAACTGCCTCTTTCGTTTTGGTTAATTTTTTTCATAAATACCCGCAGGGCTTCACATCAGGCGCGCGGCGCGGGTGCGACGTCAAGTGATTGGTTTTTCAAAATTTGTTGCAGACATTTTTTGAGTGCCCTGTTATTATTAGTCTATCGGATTCTACTATCATTGTCATGAGGAAATTACTAATTCTTCAAAGTTATATATCGTTGTCTCACCATTACATTAATTCTTTCAGGCTTTCAGTATAGCACTGACAAGATTGGTTTCACTCGCAAAAAACGATTTAATTTTTGGGTAAATATTTGAATGACAATGCTAACAAAGCCCATGAAATCATTGAGATGACATTGTCTAAAAAACTACGTGTCTCTTACACATCGACGAACAAAAAACAAGCGATTCGCTGATTGTTATACGACATGAAAAAGACGTGACAAGAAACCAGGAAGACCGAGGTGTAGGTTCTAAAGAAAAATACGGATTGCTTGAGCACATTCGCCGCCTTCGGGAATAATAAGGAAATTTGAACGAAAGTTGAGAAATCAGCTGCAAATGGTGGCCGTCCTTCGCAGAACTTTGAGGACGCTAGCGAACGGACGAAACGAAGGAAAACTGAGGGTATTCGTAACCAGTTCAGTGCCAAAGAGCTTGCCTTTGCCACCCAAATGAGTATTCGAGCTGCAGGGAAATTTGATGCCGTGAAAGTTGTGAAAAACGCTACCTTGGCCAGTTCCACTAAAGCGTCGAAATACAGGCAATCTTTGAGCACGGATCCTGAAAATTTGTATTCCCCTGATGCTGCTCTTCCGCTGTCAATTGACAACCATGTCCAAACGTGTGTATCAGGTGATACGATTCGCGCACGAGAACATAATTCGAAATTGTATCCATCGTACAAATATGTGTTATAGGCAACAAAAATGTTGTCGACCAAAGGATGACATAACGATTATTGAAAGTAGTGCTGCGGTGACTTCAAGCTCTGTTAGATCATACAGTGAATCGCTTATTGTCAGTGCAAGGAGATGTTTAGAATTGCTGCTTATCCGATAACATTTCTGAAATGAATTTGATCTACAAATAGGGTTGCGACGGAACATCGGGTCAAAACACTTTCAAACGAAAATTTAGCAATGACGAAGGAGATAAAACAGATGCAACCATTTTCTCCACTTCGCTTGTGCCACTGCAGCTTGTGTTTGATGATAAAGTGAATAACAAACAAGTAATCATTTGAAAAGATCCACGGCCCCCTTTCTTTCGGTTTTATAGGCCGATTAAAATTGATTTAAAAAAAACAGCAGAATTAACGCGAAATGAAGTAAATGACATTTAAAAAAACAGGAAAAGCAGCTTCAACTTTGTAATGCGATTGTTAATGGAAAAGAAATCAATGTCTCCTACAAATTAGCCTTAACACTAGTTGATGGAAAATACTGCAATTCCCTAACATTTACTGCACCAAGTCAACGATGTTACCTTTGCTATAGTACATTAAAAGAATTTAACGACATTGACAAGATTTAAAAGATAAAGATAGTTGAAGATCATTTAAAATATGGGATATCTTCACTGCACGCGTATATTCGTTTTTTAGTGCCTCTTACACATTCCTTACAAATTATAAATTAAAAAATGGCACGCACGTAAGGAAGACATCGAAAGTCGCAAAAACACCGTACAAAAAGGTTTCGGTGGGAATTGGGACTTTTGATTGATCACTCGAAACAAGGATATGGTAGCACAAATGACGGTAATACCGCTCGGCGTTTCCTTCAAAATTCCAGTATTGTCGCATCCATAACGGGACTCGATGAAGCTCTAACAAAAGATTCCACATAATCTAGCAAGTAATATCGTGCGGTTTTGAAATAATTGTAAATATATTTGAAGAATACGCTTCAGCTACAGCCCGCAAATTCGTGCTATTACATGCTCACTACCATACACAAACTACTAATTCACGGGCCATAAATAATAGAAATTTCGATTTTGCCAATAGAACAGATGTCAGAAGCCTAGGAATCTTGTAATAGATACATAAAATCATTTAGACAAGACTTCTCTCGAAAAATATGGCAGAAAACAAAATATGGACGATGTTTTCTCGCGACTTTTAATTTCGTTCGACCCCATTATTTCAAATTTGCATAAGCTGCCAGTAAAGTCAGATAAATCATTATCGCGTGAAGCAGTCGCGTTTTTAAACTCATCGACTCTGAACAAACCAAACGTAGTTTTAATAACTGACTCTAGCGATAATGATGGTGATAGCGATTCCACAGATAGCAAGTACACTTTCTGGGCTGAAATAATGTAATATTTGTTATATTTTTTCATTGAATAAGCATTTATATTTGAATTTAAATGATTTATTTCCATACTTTACCAATCTCCAACCCCACATATATGTAATAATACATTGTTTTGTTTTCTCATAATAAATACGTAGCCAGCGACACCGAAAACCCGCTAGTATTAAATGTCGCGGATATTGATTCCATTTTGAAAAAAGTTATCCTCCATTTTTGGGTCGCCTTTTCGTTTTTCGAAAATGCGACCTCAAATTCTCAATCAGCGGCCTTGTCATCCCCCGGTTACCAAATTTCGTAAAGATTCATTCAATTTTGAAGAAAGTGACCCGCCATTTTGATTTTGAACATTCGACATCAGATTCGTAATTAACGGCCTCAAAAATTCCGGAGTACTGAAGTTCGTTGAGATTCAACAATACTTTCTAGTTTTGGCCAGCTTTTTGGGATTTGGGACCACTGTGCAGCGGAAGCGTACGGCACAATGTACTGTGACAGACTAGAAAGAGAAACATTTCTCGCCCTTGAACTGAATGATGGTAAGCACGACGCGACGGTAGCTCGACATTGCAAAAAGCAGTTATATACTACCTTGATTGGTGGGAAAAATCTAAAGATTGGATAAAATCCAATACACATGCATAAATTTGCCCTGGAAATGAAGAGTGATGCATCCCTGACGACATAGTGAGTATACTAGAGAAGGAAAAGGGCTCACGGTTTTTGGAATGAAGAGAGGAAAAACGTAAATTCACCTACCGTAAACTCCTGGCAGCGTTTTTGGCGTTAAGGCGTTATGCGCAGTTGCAAAGCTAAAATGGTCGTTTTTTCACGTTTTTTTTTCTAAAAAAGGATTTCATTTGGGCAAAACGAAAAGTATTAGGCAGTGTAGTGGCATCTTTTAGCTTTAGATTGGCATTTTTTATTTTCAAAAATATTCATAAACATTGCTCCTGTAAGAAGTCTCCTGGAGGTCCCCGAAAAAAAGTGTCAGGCGGTGAGTAAAGTATCTCCGGTTTGGATTATCTAAAATGAAAAAAACCGAAAAGATTATTTTAGGGGATAGATAAATTCAGGTATTGATGGAAGGAATAGTCGAAATTTTAATTTTTGACAAAATGGTGGCTCCGGAAAGAAACAATTTCGATTTTCGACCAAATTTTTTTCGTTAAAGCGTTGAAAAAAAAATATAAGTAATTATCGGAAATCTTATTCCGTTAATCAATTCCTGAAGGCAAGTACACTTTGTACTTTGAAGGCAAGTACACTTTGTACTTGCAATTTTAACACAAACTCACAAGTTTGTGTTAAAATTGCAGACTGATCGGTTGAGCCGTTTTTGAGAAATCCTGCTCACCGACTTTGAAAACACCGTTTTGAGAAAAACGCGTTTGAAGTTTCAACAGTCGTTCTTTGTAGCGCTCCGAGCATCATAACAAATATGTGTGTATTCACGAGAATATTCGCTGGATCGATTTGAAATTTTCAGGGAATATACTCACATATTTGTACATTCCGAAAATGCTATTTAAAAAAATCGATTTTTTGAAATATCTAACTGCGTGTAACCCGTTAAGAAGTTTCGCTGCACACCTATCAAACTGCGAAATCTTACGTGGAAGATTTCCTACATAAATAGGGCCGGCGATATACAATTTTCTCATCCGAGAGACAAAAATTTTGCAGTGGGGCGAAGCATTGCGACTAAGTTTCTTCGTGTATACGTTGAGATTCCAGAGATTATTAGTTATTTAACAGTAAGATTCGAAGATAAAGCGAGTTACGGTAGCATTGGCTCGTATCGATCAGCCATTGTGCTCATATTCGGTCGTGAGATGAGGCTGGCGTGCGGATTGCTCGGTTTTTAAATTAAGTGTTCAAACTGAAATCTTCACGACCGAAGTATGATAGTACCAAGGATACTGAACAAGTATCAAAAATTCTCAAAACGCTTTCAACGGCAAACATATCTTCAAGAGAAATGGACGAGGAAGTAGTCACTCTATTGAACCTTGGAACGGCCCAAAGACTCCAAGCTTTAGCACTATTTCGAACAAATATTATAGAAAAGTCCGAAGCGGAAGTTTCGATAACGACTTCGGACCTTATTGAAACATTAAAACGCGGAAAAGTACAACAAGAGTACTACCTTTTTTTAAACGATCGACCGACTTATGCGTGGCATCTACAATTTTAATTTATATAAAACGAACCCAAGGTTTACGATCAGCGACCAGTTAGCGGCTCTTTATAAGTACAGCTAGGTCACATCTGGATGTAACTGCGCAAACTGTCGGTCGTTGAGTAAGAGCCCTGCTAAATAAGTCAGGTATAGATACTGACAAACTTACTGTGTACGGCACAAAACACGTCAGTCTGAGTGCGGCTTTAAGAACGGTTGTCGGCGATACGTCGAACGGCTGGTTGGTCCCATCGTTCAGGAACGTTTGCTTCTGTATCTGTGATTGCTTTATAATGACTATTTTTCCAGACCGCGAGAAGTGAAAATATTGCTGTAAAAACCGGCGTACTCTACTTGAAACGACGCGATTTCGTACATTTTTCCGAGAAAACTTTTATTAGAGAGCCCGACGATAAAATCACAACGGCCGACGATAAAAAATGTGTACGTCCGAGACCTGCGCAACATCAAATATCATGTACCATTTCGAATAAAATGCTGTGAAAACATTTTAGATGTTACTTCAAACATGTATGAATAGAACTGTGAAATACCAACACTGTACATTTAAACGTTTCTGTAAATTTAATTGACAAAAAATCACTTCGAAAATGGGTGTTCACACTAGAATACGGCCTTAATGTGTCTGGCCACCATGGAATTTAATTTTTTTTTGCACCTTGAATTGTTAAGGTGATTGAAGGTAAGACTCAAAAAAACCGCACCATCAGCCGAATAACCACACGTTTACTTTCTTTTGCAATTATCTCGAAACTACATTTTTCAAACTGGTACTAACGAAATCGCGTAAACTATCGGTCCGATTGCTTTCAAATTTGTACACAATACTTTTAGATACATTATCTGAAATGTAGCGTAGGATTTTTTCAATAACTTGATTGTTTTTTTTATGAATGTTTCTGCTCGTAAAATTTCGGTGAAAAATACAAATTTTTTTCTTCGGCTCGACATAATTTTCTTAATGGTAAAAAAATCGCTACGCTACATTATAGCACCACTATTCACGAATTAGCTAATTTTTTTCAGATGCTACATGACCGAGTAACAGGGGGGGGGCAACGACCGCGCGTATCGTACCTCCGCGGAAATGTGTATAACGCCGCCATTTTTAAATATTTTTAAGGGAAATTTATTTACGTTATTCTTAAAGCCCTTTCTGACGTTGTATAAAACAATAAAAATGTCCGATTCATGCTTTCGAGTTTATTATTATTTTTTAACATACTCATTCTTCGAGCGGGTAGTGCGGCCAGACGCCTTAATTAAGAAATTTTGTTTTTTATTCTTATTTTGGGATAAAGTAAAGTAGAATGGTTCAATCGGTATCAGTACTACTGTTAGTTATATACACGCGGAAAGCCTACAGGTAACCATCCCGATCGAGACGCCTAGTATAATTGTATGATCAAATGAGCCCGCCGAAGGCTGACGAAATTCGATCGTGATTATACGAACTGTTTCGTTCGAAGACGATCCACTCTCATCCCCAAAAATCACCCGGTCCCGAAATCAGGGACCATCTTAAAATAATGTGATAACTCTAGTAACATACTCCAAAGATTATGAAAGTCGAAGCGCGGCATGACCGTTGCAACGCGCAGGGGCGCCACTCGTTATCCTTAGGAAGCTCTGGAACGTGGTGAAGTTTGGTACAAAAGCATTATCACAGTTGATCGTCTTCGCACGAAACGCTTCGTATAATCACGATCAAAAGTCGCTTGGCTTGTTTGGTCGTACAATTCTAATATACACAAAAGGGAGTTTTGATTTTTTCCAGAATGCTCAATTTTTCTGACAACTACTACCGCATCACAAAAATACGCTATGCTTTTTTTTCGAAGAGGACAGGAAGAACTATCACAAAATCATATTTTTTCAGTCACCAGAGCTCTACGCCTTAAAAAACACATAACCACCTTAAAGTTGTCACTCTGTACGGAGATAATAATCATTATAACTGTTACAATAGTCATCACGATACGAATAAAATAAGAAGCATTTCTACAAGCAAAATAAGTACGTGTGAAACGTACATATATCTAACATAAGCACTCAAGTTTGAAAACCTTTTGATTATACTATTAAAACTAAGTTCAGTTAAAAAAGTGACTGGCACCGAACAAAAATTTGGACTGCGTTTACATGTAACATACTGCGCATAGCTTTTTGTCTTTAAAAATTGTACTTGAAGTTAAGTAGGAAATGTCTCTTCTCGATCCAGCCAGGAAATGTCTTACAAAGTTCTGTCCGTGCTGTGGTTAAGCAGGGAATTAAGTTACTATTCATTACTAAGTTTTTATTACTATTACTAATTTATTATTAAGTTTTTGGGATTTAAGTTTGTTGAAATCTACGTATTCGTACAATATTTAGCTAGATGAATCGAAAGTGTGTTATAATTCAAAGATTAAACGAACTTACGTGTGAGTAAAATTCTATCTTAATAATAAGAAGCGCCTCTTCCGATGAAATCAAATTGTAGTACCCCTACTTCATGCCAGTAATATTACACAATACAAAGTTTATACCGACAACTTCGTATGATTGCTAAGGTATCCGGGATTTGCTTACGCTTGTATTATTATTCAATGTCTTCCCGCAACCTTTCCAATAACCACAGGTTATTAAGGCGTTACCCCCACTTGTAGCGCAAAAAAGGCCTTTTTCATGAATTTTTTAAAAGAAAACTACAAAACTTTTTTATCGATCAATATACCATCTTAAAGAACACATCTTGAAGAACTTTCAATAATTTTTTTATTGAAAAATATTACGTTGTTTAGTGGCAAATGGCCGTCAATGAAATTATGTTTTTATATACACGGTTTGCGGTGACCAACATTGAGGCGAAGTGGATCATCTGAAAAAAAAATGCGGATGGATTTAGTCAAATATAAGTATAAACTAGTCCTTAATCGAAGGATTTTAAAAAATATTCATTTTTCACAAAATGGCTGACAGTCAAAGTTAATGGTTCCATTTTAACGAAAAAAAACGGCCGTTTTTTGGCTATAAAACGGCCATTTTCTTCGAAAAAAAAAATCGAACGATTAAAGACTACATTTTTATGTATTAAATAAGCCTGCAAAATTTCAAGAAGATCGGTTCATTAGTGTTCGAGTAATCTTGGTCACCGACTTCAGAAATGCCATTTTGAGAAAAACGCGTTTAAAGTTTCAATTTCCGGTCGTTTACACAACGGATTCTTCTCTTTCAACGCTCATATCTCAGTCAATTTTGTTCGAATCGACTTGAAATTCTCAGGATATATTCTCAGATACTTATACTTCAAAAAAATGCAATAAAAAAATCGATTTTTTCAAAATCGCAAGTGCGGGTAACCCCTTAAGAGCTGTGCCTACCGGCATGGCATCTCCGAAGACGCTTTTCAGCGCCAGATACTTCCCTAAAAAATAGCTCGAAAACCACTTTAAAACTGTTTTTTTTTCAGCTACAAACGAATATGCATCATATTTTTCAAGGGTCTAAGGATTAAAAAAAAAGATTTCAACAAAACTATTTTTCGAAAATTTTACCCCGGTGTCGTCTAAACAATTCGCGATCGTAAAATTTCACCGCTCTTCTGTAGAGCGAGACTACTGCAATCGTCATTGCTAGAAAAATGTAATTCTTTGAGAAACCTGCCGACGACAAATCCCGGCAGAGAGAAAAAATGCTGCTAAATGTATTTTTTTTGCAGTAATTATAAAATTTGACCACTCTTTCGCAGGGTGAGACTCGGTCGATCTCGTTCGCTCGCAAATTTTGTCGGCCGCAGACAATCGGCCGAAGATAAGCCATAGCAGAGAAAAAAATGCCGAACGCATTTGTTTAAACAATGAGCATTATAAAATTTTACAACTCTTTTGTAGAGTGAGTCACGAGCGATCTCGGTCGAGAGTCAAGATTTTGGCAGAGATCGAATTTATCGACGATAAGTGGCATCGAGATTCAAAGTAGCCCTTGAGCTTATATGTTTAAATTAATTAAACAAGGATGGGAAAATGCCAGCACCCTTCCACAATACGAGTCTCTAGCAAACCCCGTTTGCTAGAAAGTTCAACCGTAACGGAATTTCCACCGATGACCGTCGTCGACAAAACAAATAGATTCGAGGCCATTTTTTTAAACAATTCGCGGTCGAAAAATTGAACCGCTCTTCCAAAGAGCGAGGCTAGCGATCTTGATTGCTCGAGAAGTTGACCCTCAAAAATGCTGCCAAAGCTGAACCCTGGCAGGGATAAAAATGCCGAACGAATTTGTTTAAATGATGAGCATTGTAAAAGGGTGTACTTCCGAAAAGCGAAAACCGAATTTTGACCTGAAATTTGGCATACCCCTTTCTTTTAATATTACAAGATATCCCCTAAAAGGATCCGGATCTTCGTCGACTTTGTTTGCAGAAACCCCCTCTCCAACGTTTCCACGGCCGGCGGGCTTATGGTGTTAAACCTCGTATAGCGAATTTTCATTTTTACGGATACGTTGTACTGGTGTCTGCACTCGGGACTCCAACTTTCACTTTATGATACGGATGATACGAATGGAAAATTATAAAATAATTAAAACAAAAAAAATCAAAGAAAAAAACGGAAACAATGAAAGAAAAAAAGGAAAAAAAAATTAAATAATTTTTTTTAACGAATAAAAAAATGGAATAAAAATGCCAAAAACAGTAAACGAAAAACGAACAAAAAAAATTGGAAGAGGTGCTCTGCGGCCACCGCAGTGTTCTACGCACCCCACGATTCGACATATCCAAGTTTGAGTTTGTGTGTTTGAGTTCGTTTGTTTGTTTGGGTTCGTTGGACACCCCGCGATTGCCCGCACCCATCCGAGGTGCCCTGCGCCCAACCAAGTGTTCTACGCACCCCACGATTCCACATATCCAAGTTTGGGTTTGTTTGGCTACCAATAAATTCTCCATCAAACGTAAAAACAAAAAACCAGCATTATAACAAAAACGACAGTGCGGTTGGATTCGGTGGCGAGGGGGGCGGGGGCACACCAGACGAAGATCCGCACAAAGTGTAGAGCGCGATAAGATATATAAGTATAGCCGAAGCTGAGCCCGTCAGCTATAGATATAGCAGGCGCGCGACGAAACAAATTACTTTCAAAAATCGATATCTCGAAAACTATGGCGTGTCGCCAAAAATTCTTTTAGAGGATATCTTATAACATTAAAAGGAAGGTGTATGCCGAATTTCAGGTCGAAATTCGGTTTCCGCTTTTCGGAAGTTTATCCTTGTAAAATTTTACGACTCTTTTGTAGAGTGAGTTTCGAGCAATTTCTTTCGCTCGAAATTTTGGCAGAGATCGAAATCGTCAACGATAAGCGGCATCTAGATTACAAATAGTGCTCGAGCTTTTTTGTTTAAATTAATTTAAAAAGCATGGGGAAATGCCGGCACCCTTCCATAAAACGAGTCTCTAGCAAACCTCGTTTGCCAGACAGTAATCATCATGAAATTTCCACCGATGGTCATCGTCGAAAAAATTAATCGCTTCGATGCCATTTGCATATACAATGTAAAAAGCAACAAAAGTTTACCGCTCTCCTGCCGAGCGAGCGCATGCTTCCAATACAAGCGTACCATGGTCGCTACGCATAGTTGTCTGCATTGTGTGATAAACACACAGATATAAGGTGTTTACATTACGACCGAACTGCGTACGAGAAGATTAGTTCTTTCTGCACGCGGTCGGCGTAGCGAACACATACACACACGCGCGCGCTCAGTGATCCCCGTCTATTCGGCTTCGACTCTTCGTCCCAGCGCGAAGCATCAAAACCGAATTCGCGAGCGCTGCGCCGTCTGTCGGTAGTAACTCGTAGCTGAAAACCGCGAGATCTGCACTACCGACGTAACGAGAGGCCGCGTCGAAATTTTCTAATGTGTGGCACATGGCCTTAAGTCCTTGCTGGATCGCTCGAACCATTTTGCCAATTTTAACTGTTTTTCCAGTTTCTGGCCAAACATGATGTCATCTGGTTAGATTGCATTTAACATCCGACGATACGTTGGGGCTTGACTGTAGAAGTGTCTTCCAAACTAAGGTCTCACCATGTTGTAAAACGGTCAATATCTCCCCTAAATTTCCAAGGTTTTTGAACAGTTATATTTTGCCGTCGTGATTGGATCTCGTCATAATGTGAAAGGTTTTTGCCAAAATACTGAGACTAGCGGCTATCTTTCGCTGTTCTTCCATAATACAATCAACTCCTTTCGCTATCAATAACGAGATCGCGCCGCCTTAACCTCCGGATTCAGTTTTGGCAGAGTAATTTGTTAACAGTTTTCTGGTGGTGTGTTCTTTTTTATTAAATGGTCTGTCATATCTTTTGATAATCCTTTTTGGATTATTTCAGGTCACCGGACCACGATTTCCCTGTAATTGGGTGGATCCAGACAGTATTCTTCGTCTAATCTATTCCCGAGGACCTCCACAAGTTCATTCTGAAGACATTCTGCTTCTTTCGAATTTTGATTATCGATTGTCATATCTGCATTTTCATTTTCTGGACCAATATGATCGACAGATTGTATTGGTTCTGGCGCAGTATTGGAGTCGTCGTTTTTCTTTTAGACTGAGACTTCCATCGAAATTTCTGCCCATGATCCCAGATTGCGATATACTGCCAAACTCTCGTTGATGGATCGGGCCCTTCGATTTCCCTTAATCGTTGAGGGTTGCTCGAGTTCCTTAGAGCTTGTTTCGGTGTTGTTGATCTTACCTATGCGACAGTAGTTATTTCCAATATATTTTTATAAGGTCGATAAACAAGATAAATCTTTTTTTGAGAGGTAATGGTCCGATCGGTGGGCAGGGGGGCATTCTTCCTCCCACCTTTTCCACAGCGGTTGCCAAAAGAACTGTTGCAACAATCTCTCATATACGTGCCTGGACAATTTTCGGATTCTCTGATGGCTCTTGATTTCCTTGTCTATCCGATTTAGAGTCTTCGTTATATCTTCATCTTCATTATGACATTTTGATGAATGTTCTCCTTTTCGTTCTTTGGGTTTCCCCATTTCCTATTCTGAAACATGTGTCGTTATTTACACAATAGAAGAATGGCATAATAGAAGAATGACACGAGCGTAAAAACCCTAACAGACGATCGAATATGGTTCGGCGCACCAAGTTCGACACGTGGTGCGCTCTTCACAACAGACGAGCTGTCAGCTCCCCAGATCGTCCAGCGATTTCCTCGATAGACGATCGAATAGTCCGGCTGAACAGATTTGATTCGCTGTCGAACCATATTCTAACGACTTAAGAGCCGAACGGTCCGCTGCTGGGTTCAGACGAGCGGGTTTGGCGCGGAGCGCATCAAGCTCGATGTGCAAGTCATCGAACCAACCGTACCAATAGTAACAATAACAATGTACGGCGTACTGCTCTCCGCACTATCGAATGTGGTTCGACAGCGAACCAAATCCGTGGCGCGGCCGGACCATATTCGATCGTCTGTTAGGGCTTTAAGGTATCAGTGGTTTGGCTGCACCACGGATTTGGTTCGCTGTCGTAGCATATCCGATCGTGTGGAGAGCAGTAGGCCGTACATTGTTATTGTTATTATTGGTACGGTTGTTTCGATGACTCGCACATCGAACTTAGTACGCTCTGCACCAAATCCGCTCGTCTGGACGCAGCAGCGGACCGTTCGGCGCTTAAGGGAAGGTTCTGTCTTGTTGGGCCAAAAAATGTTCGATTTTTCACAAATTTTTTATGCGAAAAGTATTAAATATAGAATGTTGATATTTGGTCTGTTGACTAAGCGGTCTTTATTAAACATCAAAATATTTTTTTCACTTTGACAAAACTTGGTGGTGGGAGTGGGAGGAGCCACGTATGTCGGTGCGCGGGCTATGACATTCTTCGCTCGCGGAAGGCCTAGGTCCCGGACAGGTGATCTGAAGCAAAAATATCAAACATATTTTTACTTTGTACAATATTATGTATAAGTTGACCTAGAATCAAGAAGAAAAGTTGAAAAATAAATAAAACTGTGAAAATGTTTGGGAAAAAAACCAACTCCCTTCCGATAGATCACTACTTTTCAATTTTTCAATTTTTCTTCTTGATTCTAGGGCGACTTATACAAAGTAAAAATTGTACAAAGTAAAAATATTTTTGATTTTTTTGCTTCAGATCACCTGTCCGGGACTTAGGACTTCCGCAAGCGAAGAATGTCATCGCCCGCGCACCGACATACGTGGCTCCTCCCACTCCCACTACCATATTTTGTCAAACTTTAAAAAATATTTTGATGCTCAATAAAAACCGCTTAGTCAACATACCAAACATCAACATTTTATATTTAATACTTTTGGCATAAAAAATTATGAATAATCGAACATTTTTTGCTTCAACACCTTATTTAGAATAAGGTTATAGTTAGAATATGGTTCGACAACGAATCAAATCCGTGGTTCGGCCGGACCATATTCGGTCGTCTATTGGGGAATTCGCTGGACTGTCTGGGTGCTGTCCGCTCGTTTGTTGTGAAGAGCGCACTGCACATCGAACTTGATGCGCCGAACCATATTCGATCGTCTGTTAGGGCTTTTGGCAACCATAAAAAGTTGACGGTATAAACGTTGAATTGTGTAATATTACGGACGTGAAGTAGGGGTACTTATACGATTTGATCTGGAAGAAGAGGAGCGAAATACAATCTGAATTGGTCAGTTATGTTTATTTGTTGAGGTTACCCTGTCTGTATTGCGTATTGATAAAATTGTAATAGAATCACCCAAACAAACTCTTTTGGGAACGAGGAAAATAGTCAAAATTGAAAACGTTGAAAAACGATTTGATCGAATTAATAATAATGATAAGCCGAAGAAAAAAATTATAATTATAACAATTAATGATCATTATTATTAGTTGTGATTAATCAGTGCTTATGGTTGATTAATCAATTCATTAATAAGTATCATTATTAATTAAGCAATTAATTAATAAGTATTTTTGGTATCATTGATCATTCTTATTACTAGCTATTATCAATAATTATTGTAAATCATAAATAATAAATGAATAATCATAATCATAATAATGCAAATAACACGATGTCATTAGGATTGTAATCTCTCCCATCCGAGTATCGGCTCACAACAATTCTACTTGGCACAGGAAATTGCTGCACCTCGACTGTCTGTCCGATACTGTCGGTCATTTCATTATTTATTAGGGTTATTGTTATTAATTTGACCAGATGAATTATTATGATCGACTCCAAAAAGTGATTTCAATATAATCGATATTTGAAGGACCCATCTCCGCTTCTAATCACGTGCATTACATTTCTCGTATGACTCGGAATTTTCACATTTATCCATGACAATTGTAATACCGAACGATCTGTACTATTTCAAACCAACGTCCTTACTCTCCGCCCATTATCCAACAAATTATCTTAATTCATGGAAGACGGGGCGATAATTAAGGGGGGATTATGGCGTGTACGAATGTGGCCAGCACCAATTTTTTACCCACCGCACCCTGTTCCATTCTCCCTCGGTGCATTCGCGCTAAACGACCATGCGGTCACATAAAATTGATGTGGATTCAACCAATTTACAGATTAAACTAACACCTTGAAACTTGCCGTGTACAAAACGGGGAGCAGCACTAACGGCGGCAAACGACTCTACTGATCCAAATTTATTATCAGAATATTAGGAAGAGCGGGTTTTCAGGTGTGGTAAATTCGCTTTTGACGTCCAGTATTCCGGTCATTGATTAAACACAGCAACGTATGTGATAAAACTTTGAACAAACATTTTTTGTATTTTAAAAATATATTATTTTCGATATACAAGGTCACCGGCATGGGAAATTAGTTAAGAAACAAAATGGTCAAAAACAGTATTTTTTTAAATATACATATTTTACTAAAAGTAAAGAATTAACAAAGCTTACATGTAATTTCAAATGAACTGAGTGCAAATTTCAACATTCGATGATCATTATGTCATTGTTACTAATCAAACTTAGACTCGTGGCAGGTGCAATCAAGCGGGCGCAGTATAAAGGGCTGTGCATCCAATCAAAGCGGCTGCGACACGATGTTCCGAACGCAAAAGTATGATACACACAACGTGTGTGCATCGTCGCAAAGTTAGGCAATCCAGGATCCAACAGTCATTTTTAAATTAATATATGATGCAATTTGAGTAAAACAGTGCCTAGTAAGCAACTTTTTAAGTCAATAAATTTGGAGCGATTAATTACGGAGTAAAGAAATTTGAAACAAACGAATTTTGGGCAAGACATTTTGGAGTAAATAAATTTGGAACAAAAAATGTCGAATTTAATAAATTCAGGATAAACAAATAGCGAACGAAAAGTTTTAGAGTAAATAAAATTCAAGCTGAAAATTTTGAAGTAGATGAATTTAGCATAAAACAAATTTGGAAAAAAATGTTTAAGTAAATGAATTAGGAGCAAAAAAACCAGAGCGAAAATATTTAGAGTAAATAAATTTGGAGTAGACAATTTTTTAACTCAACATGTTTGGAGTGGATGGACTTCGGAACCGAAATTGGAGGAAAAACACTGAAATTACAATTAATATTTCACCGATTTACCCGCGTTTCCGTTCTCTTGAATCTTTTGCTCATACAGTATTCTTTTTCCTAGTTCCGGACGGTACTTTTCCGTGAAAGCCGTTTTAACTCGGCTCCACGTTGGGGGCAGATGAAATCTTGGCGATTAATAGAGGCTAGGCTCTACTTTGTTTCTCACACCCTCGGTTTTTCTCGGTCTCCAGGGGCAGGCAAGCTTGGACACACAACCTTTTTGTTAGTCCGAAGATTTATTGTTCTTTCGAATTGCTTCCGGCTTACGCGGTGGTAGCCAATTCTGCATGTAGGCGTCGAATAAATCCTCCTCGCGTTTTCACAGATTTTCGATTTGTTCCACTCTTCCGCTCCTGCTGCGTCTCCCTTGCTCCGTGCACTTCAAGTTTTTTTGAGCCATCATTGAACTCATGATAATATAACCGTAAGTAGACATTTAAATTATACAGGTTGTCACGAACCCACTAACAATGAGGAACGTCTGCACCTTTTATAAGGTGCAGACGTTTTACTTATTTTTAAAACATGAAAAATGTACTTATTTTTTAAAAGTTTTTGTATTTTTTTATGTAATAAGTAAATTGAAGTATGTTTTTTCTCGTGTTTTTTTTAACCTTTACAGAGTAATCTTAGGGGGTAGGCCGTTTTTAACTGCCCACCTTACTCATTTTTTCCCCACCATGTGGCCGCAGCCGACTTCCCCGCCTGTATCACATTCATCATAGCATATGTGCCATGGGCATATGGTAGGAGGGGGGGGGGGGGGGGGGTCAAAATGTCGAATGACCAAATATAGAACGACAAAGATTTCGAAACAATAGAATTATGAACCCTCAAAATAACGAAACTTAAATTATTCGAAATTTTATCCTTTGATCGATGACGAAATCGAATAACTATTCCACAAAAGAACTCTTTATTAGAGAATATTTATGTAAATAGACTGCAGTTTGAGTCATACAAATACAGATTCGAACGTTAGTATCTAATATCCGTAATACCGTCTGTAGCAAAAAGCAATGTATCAAGACTACAAACTTCGGATGTGTACATCTTAGAAACGCAAATGATCGATGGTCCGAAATGGCGAATACCTAAACGGTGAACATGGCATGGCTGCCTGACCCGACTGACCACTAACGCTCTCTGCCATCCTCATTCTAAAGCGCAAGTAGTATTGCGCGATCTCAAATTTTCGCTATCCGAACCGTTCGCCATTTTGGCGCATCGCTATTTTAACTGATCGACTTTTTGGTCCTTCGCTTTAATGAATTCGAAATTGTAAACTGTCGTAATAGTTACAATTCGATGATTTGACGTCTAGAATTATTTGCCTATATACATAGGCGAATCGATATTATATCGCTCATTATTTTGTTAAAGCTGATATTTGTTTTCGCTATAAATGAACTTCGAGATTTTTGTATTTACAATGCCGATTAGCTATTTCACAGACTATCATAAGATTGATTTATCTATATTGGAACGTTCGTCATTAATAAATTCGAAATATCCATGCTTCTAAATATTAGTCGTTCGAATTTTTAATCCCCATCCACCTTCCGATTCTATTTCAGAGGCAAGCATGCCAACTAGACCCTGGACCAGCACACCGGTTTTATTAAATTAAAGTAATAAACCTACTCAAGTAATAAAATTACATAGTATAGGTTATTTATTCATTTTTTACATGAAATTGTTCTGAAAAACAAATTGATAGCATTTTGCAGAAAAAAAATCCCTCTGCATTGTATTCTCGGGTAGTGGAAGTGAATTTATTGTGCAGAGACAGATAAGAATCTTTCGTGCTTGAGGAGTCTGCACAAGCTTGTGATTGTGATACAAAAAACAGGTCGTTATCCAAACTAAAAATCTGAAGAGACTATTGGGATGATGAAAATCAGGTTTTCATACACAATGACGACATAATCTTACCAAGTTTCGATTTAAAAAATTAAAAGATATTGATAAACAATAAAAATTGATTTTTCAAAGAAGATGCCGCCGTTTCAGAAAGGATTATCGAAAATGAAAAAAATTAGAATAAAACCTTCCTATGACCGGACACTTTTTTGAAATTTCAAAAATTATGAAAAGGACAAGCTGTAGAAAAAAGGTAAATTTTCAAAAGTGTAGGAAAAATGTTATTAAAAAAAGCTTGATGATCTATAGACATTTTATGTACAAAGATGTTAAAAACTGCATAAAATATATTAAACTTATACAGGTTATCGTGTAGCCCATCTCGGTAGATGAAGTTGCGAAAAAAACCCGTTCAAACTTACTTGTGACTTCGCACGCGGCTACATCCACCCTCATATCTCCGTCCACTATTGAGGTTCCAAAATACTTTTTTTTTCAAACTCGTTAAAGTAGAAAAAATGATAATGAAAAAATCGATTTTTTTCATACACTGAAGGTATCTGAGACCTCAAAATATTAGTACTATAACAAGACTAATTCTAACTCCGGCATCTGAGGGGGGAGCGGGGCAGGAGGGTCTAGCGCGGGGGACCAACTTTATGGCTCAGGAGGGGTGCGGTCCAGTGCGGCGATGTGACGTCACGGCGAGAAGGGAGGGGGGCGTTCCAGGGAGGCTAAGTTTAGGCGACGATGTCTCTGGGGAGGGGGTATCCATCGGTCCGAATCACTGATATATACTAATTGGATACGATTTTGCTTGTGGAGCGAGGGGTCAGCGGCTGTACCTAATAAAAGCTGAGATTCAACCATTGCGACGCCTGGCAATCAGTCTCCGTACTACGTAGTTTGCGTTAACATAACGCAAAAACGAAGTTTGATCGTGTTTTGAGTTTGAAGTGTGAATATTAAACATTCAATAAACACGCGATAAAAGTATACCGAAATAGTGGAAAATAAAAATAACTGAAAATGGGAAGGTGCGAGTGTTGTAAAAAGCTGACAACACAAAAAAAAACACATTTCAAAGGTAAGTGGGTTAAAATGAATCGCTTGGAGATTAAGATCACACCATGATTGTTATCAATTTTATTAGATACCTCACAGAAAACAGCTGTTATTTGTTCTGAGCATTTTGCCAGCGATTGCTTCGAACGCTGGTCGCATATTACAAAGCTACGGAATGCTAAATAAAAAATCGGATGAAGATCAAGCTTCCTATAAAAGTATGTACATTAAACAATGGCTTGTTATTTATTATGTACCGCTATCTCAAGATTGTAATATAGATAAAGAAAGTGCTGATAGGTATAATCTTAATATGTAGTTAATTATTCACTCGCACAGAAGCAAATGACATATCAAGGCGCTCAACAAAACATTCAACATCTTTACCATCGAATCGCTCGAGCTGTGCTCAGACTTCAAGTTCCGCAGAAGCAATACTCTACTCAATAAATGAGTATGCATCATTAAATATATTATGGATTCATTAAAAATCTTCGATTTATAATTTCTATTTCAGTACATGCCTGTTTATGAATGATTTCAGTGCTTTTCCAGGCTGCGATTCCAGGTCCTGAGATCTTTGTTCGGAGTCACAGTTCTTCAACACCAAAATCTTCTACTTGTCGTAATCAACTAATACTGAGGTTATCGCGTCTAAAAGAAATAATTATACGCGACCACCGATATGAAGACACTTTTCGAACAAGCCCAAAAAAGAATATGCCGCCAAAGTATGCGTCATCCCAAAAAATTGCTAAAGCGTTGCAGAGGAAAGTAAAAAATCTAGAGACCACTGTATCTTCGGTGCAACAAGTGGGGAGTACTTTGACAACAAAAAATGGTTTGCGAACCCGTACCATACGTTTTATCTACTTTCAACAACACACTACTCTCGTTATTCACAAGAATGTTAACAAAATCACAAATTTGTACCTTACATATTTACGGAGGTATCTCGCTCTGGAAACTTAACAAAATTGTTTCGTTTGCATATTGTTATAGTGTGAACTTTCAAGAATATTTTAAGACCAATCGGACCCTGAAATTCTAAAAATTGACGAAGTTACACCGTTTTTAGGGGAACAGTGTGCGTCGCGTTTACCGCGATCCGTCGAGTTTGAACGCGATTATCTCGAAACTACATATCTTGAGATGGCGGAATTGATATCTGGAGTAACTTTCACACGATTGACTTGGATTTACACAGTTAGCGTTCAAACAGTAGTCATTTTCGGTTCACGATCGTAATTTTTAATTGGCTGAACCATTTGTTAATAACAATGGCTCAAGCATGCTGTTTTTCGAGAGGAAAATGAGGTTTTCCTCGGAGAAGCTGTTATTTGTCGTATTTTTAGAAATTTCGAAAAGTGGATCGTGAACATAGCCAGTTGGATATATTCGAAGAATTTTTGTTTGTTGTCGTTTCGAATTACATTTCAGCCTGGTAGAGATCCCGCCGTTTCGGGCCACGTCGCCGGGGGACTGCAACGCCATTGTTTTCCGAAAAAAATACTTTGTAACCACAATCATGTGTACAACATGTTGGGAAAAAACTGTATCATTCTGATCCTTCAAATTGGGCTTCCAGAGAGGGATACCCGGTTAACAGATTAAACATCAGAAAGCAGTATACAATGGGAACGTCGCAAAAAAGATCATCAACTATAATTCTGAAATCCATCTTGATCATGGCTACATTGGTTTTTATTCGTGAGGACATAGAGGAAATGCACACTCGATTAAATGAAATGTGGAATTTGTATATAAGTAATCAATTTCCATCGACCGATTTTCTCTGAATTTTATAACAATATCCGAACCGTTTGACCGATTCTCTCCAAATTTTATACCAACTCTCTTTTTATAATAATCTATGTAAAAAGCAAAAATTAAGACAATATCGTCAAATTTGCAAAAATTCGAGCGATTCAACGATTTTCATTCAACATTCAAAAATTCATAAAGTGTGGGCATCCGACTGATGTTTCTAAAATTCAATACCAACCTTCTTTTTATGGTACTCTATTAATATTTAAAAAATGGCCATAAACATTAAAACTTGCAGAAATTAGAGCAACGCAGACATTTTTTTTTAATTTCAAAGTGCCTTAAAATTTTTTATTTTTTTTTAGTAATCTCCACAAAATTTGCAGTTGATAAAGAGTTTGTATAGATTAACATCTGTGCCAAACGGGAATAGCTCAAACCGTTCTCGAGTTATATACGTTTTAATTGTACAGTGCCAGAACACACACACTCTCGGACATTTTTTTCGAAATATGATTTTTTTGGACTTTTGGGACATTTTGAAGACGTTGAGATTGAAAACAGGAAAACAATGTTTTCACTGTCACAAAGTGTCTTCAATGAGGAAGCGAAATTAGAAATATTTCAAGATATTCAAAACGCAATGCATTGTTAATAGTTTTTAAATCCAATAATCAATTTTAAATATTCTACATTTTAAAGAACTTCGTTTATAAAGAGTATAAAAGATGTCTACAATTATGATGATGAGTCGTAAATAAATTATTTATCTTCAGTCCAATATTTATATTAATTGCTCAATGGCGAAATAGTACCATTATTATAATTACACAGATATTTGTACTTCCAAATTACATACTAGCAAATAAATGTTCACCCCATTTAGATCTAGTTTCTTGGAATCTTTTATAAGCAATTATGACGATTTCGGAATCGTAGTAATTTATTCTTGTTTTTATTTATAGTTCAGTAATATCATTTCGTATCACATACTTGTTGATATTACAATATACAATGTGATGAAATGCAACTCTAAAGATTCCCTACAGATGGTGTTCTGTTTCATTATTTGTATTGTTATTATTGCCGTGACCAACTGGTCCATCGTTTTCTACTACTAAGCTCATTGATTTGTTTAAAATCACCGCATCCTACATGGTACCGAGGCTAACTGCCAGGCGTCGCAGTTGTTTCTATTGAGTACATCAATATGGCGAAGAGCTCGTATCCAGTTAATAAATATATCAGTGATCCGAATGCTTACCATAGCCGGGGTATTCGCTACTCATAGCGGATGAGAGGGGGTAGTCATCGGCGATGAAGGTTATGCGGGGCAGGGGGAAGCTACCGCATGCGTCTGTGGTGCGGGGATACGGTTGCCATAGTCGGGGGAGTAGCAGGCGACAACACAACCATAATAAATAAGTACTTTTTCGTTTAATTTTATTAACTATGTAGTGCATAAAAAATAGTTTTTATCAATAATAGGTGACGAAGATCAAATACAATTTATCATACTTTGTTATACATAATATTATGTGTGGCTGTTAAGAAAAATATATCGCAGGCGATGTAATCGTTTTGAAAATAACAAAATATGCATTTTTTCTTAGAAAACTATGTGACACATTGATATTATTTAGAATGATACCAAAAGTTTAATGGCAATATTAACAATTAGCTCGGTATACATTCAAAAAAATGGAACACATGTTGGATGGAACAATTTGATGCGGCAGATCTCGACAGTCATTGCAGAAAATTCCTCTCATCGATATATAGTGTTCGCTGTAGTGATCGCACACCGGTATAGCTTCTTCAAACTGTTCTCGCACATGGAAATAGCACGGAGTGCAATACTTCGGAAGAAGTGGTATTCACTATCAGGGTCACTCTCATGCGCGGAATCTACTGATTCGATACCACTGTTCAATTTGTCTATTTATTTAACTTCTATTTCGTTATCGTCGTCACCATATCAATTACTTCAACTTCACGGATTTTATTAACCATTATTATACTTTTCTTTTTTTCTGCGGCTCTTTCGTTGCAAAATCACATCCGGAGGCTGGAGACTGAAATACTGAAAACGGCTGGCCGAACCATTTTCAAGAATTTGGTCTTTGGATTCTCTTTGAGTTGCAGTATGGTGGGGATGGTCATACGTTGCTCGATTTTTTCAGAAATTCAAGACTAGGATAGGCATACGGTTTTTTTTTCTTTCGAACATATAAGAAATAGTGGGGATGTATAACAAAAATTGGCCTTCTAAGATGTCTCATCCCGGCTATGGACAAACCAAAGATTTATTCTTAATGTTTTTTTTCTGAACTATCCCTAGGGGTGGTCATGCGCTCTACGAAAAGAAAAGTGAGACTCCATCGTGGAGGTGAAAGCTGACTTGCTAGAACTCCTCTCAAGTATTGAAATTTACGATCTCCACAAAACAGCATTTGGAAACAGCGTATGGATCTTGGTATTTTGAGGTTTCAGATTCATATGCATGCGTGACTTGAGCACAGGCCCTCTATCGGCTTGCATTTACAGTATGTCTCTTTCACTCATGCCTTTGATACCGTGTTCAAGAATCGGTCCATGTATCGGATGGCGTTACATTTCCATCATAAACACAACCCATAAGTAAAACGCATAAAAACCCTCACATACTTTAGGTTGATCGGTCTATTTTATCCTACTCGATTCCGGCTCTATACCAATCAAATATAAAAGTGCCTCAGAGCGGATGCTATCAGCCTTTTAATATTATCAGTCAAACATCATGGCGGCAATTGGTTTCTCTTCAAGTTGTGAATTTTTTTTTCTTATTGCGAGTGTCCTCTTTCTATGCCTTCATGACCTATTGTTTCACATAGCAACATGATCGTAATCGTTCTGTACGCTCACACTTAAAAACCCATACAATTTTTCACAACAACCATGGTATGAAGACAATGATCGGAAAAAATGGATGGATTTTTAAAATTCTACCGGGATCTGGTTTTTCATCCGTGAATGATAACGTATAAGGGCTAAGGGCTCTTCGCCGAGCAACGTCAAACCTATTCGAATGACATTTAAGGCTATACAGGCCACATGGTTAAGGCATTTTTTATTCTTTGACATTCGTAGCCACCCTCCGAGCATTGGGAAATTTTTTTGTCACATTCGTAGCCGCTTAAGTAATGCTTTGGATGTCCAAAACATAAACATGAAAACGAAGTATTTATTACAAAAACAATAAACTTTAGGGATCTATGACCGAACCCTTTTTTAGGCTTCGACCGCTGATCCCGCTGCATACGCCACTTGAGCAGAGATGCACTCGAAGGCTGGAATACTCATGAAATAATGTTTGGTCCAGATGAACCCTAACCTGCTCGTTCTATTTATTTATTTATTTTACATGCTCTCCGCGGTAATATATACCAATGCAATATTAAAAAACTCCGGTGGAGGTGATTGTATTACATTTTCCAAGCAAGCTAGGGGGACGGAGAAAATATTTACGATGGGAGACCATTTTTAATCATCGCCAGCACTCAGAAGGACCGCATTCTGAATGAAGCAGTCAGTTAGTTTACACAATCTCTCTGGGAAAAGTTTTTAGCTCGTTAATATGGAGAACAACATTGAACCATCATAACAAAGCTTGCACAACCAAGCCGAGCTCTTAAGTTCAGTCGAAGACTTTGCTGCGTTGGAGCAACGGATCGTCAAATTCATCGAAGTACTGAAAACGTAAAGCCGAATTAAGCGCCAACGATTGTCAACTGAACATCAACAGTCATTGATAGCCCAAATAGGGCACCTGGAAGGGTGCGATGCTCAGAAATTTATATAAATGGGTGCAGGACAAAGCGGTGATGGGTTAACATGGCGAAAGATTGAGTTGAACGCGTGATGATCAAAACCAAAATATGTAATTTTAGCGACGCAGACTGCTAAAACAGAATTATACGGCAAAGGATATTACATTATTCACCGACTGCAAACTCACCAGTTTATCTTTTTATCGCGATTCGGATTTCTATACTTACACTGATTTGAATTTGGACTTCAACAAAAAAACTTTCACCATTTTGGTCAATATTTACTCTCGATTTCGCAAATCTCATTACGAATGTTATAGTGATTATTATTTGCTAACCATAGCCAAGTTTTAATGTAACGGCCCTCACGAGTATTGATTGATCGCTTCAGAACGAGTCTGTGAAAACAGGCTGCCATACATGTGTGAATAGAGTTAGAATGCACGGAAGATTAACCACCAAATACAACTGCCTATTGTTTTAATCTTACCCGATTGCGTTGTTGAATATTGTGCATTGACTAACATTATCCGTAAAATTGTATAGATCGGCAAATACCGCCGGCCAAATAATTTAAAAATGAGTTTCTTGACGATCAACTTCAGCCATGATTTGATCTTGTCATCGACTTGATGAAGCTTGAACATATTCGTTATGACTGTGCCAACGTTTGTGGATCTACGGGGTTCATTATTGGAAGGAACTTATCGTGAAGGAAGTAGCAATTGTAAGAGCGGGACGTAGGCACTCATTACATTTTCGCGAGTCCCACACCATGGAGACTTCTCACAAAGTCGAAGAGATACGAAGCATCATAGTTGATCCGGAATCAGCATGGTCTAAAGTGGGCCTATGAAAGCGTTCCATGTAGCATGGCTGAAAATGTAATGATGGCTGTAGTTCAGGGTTCAACGGAAAATAACATGCGCCCTATTGTACATGTGCCGTTGAATGTGGACTTTAAAGATAAGGATGGGTTAAGTAGATCAGATGGAAGGTCTACTCCACCTTGTGAAAAGCACGAAAACAACTGTGCCATACAAAATGTATTTAAAAGCTATAATTTTTGGTTAAATCATAAAAATTCACTCAAATAAAAGAAATATAACATTATGTACTTTCTTTATTCTCCTCACCTCGTATGCGGTTATAACAGCATCATCTGTTATCGGATTATGCTACAGAATATGTACTTTCTTTTCAATGTGAGACTAAATTTATTTCGTATGGCATTTTTTGGAAATAAATAAATATAATCGCCCGATGATGGTCGAACACATCCATCGGTATACGTTCGATAGATGTATGAGAGCCGATTGTTGGACGTTTGCGAGGCATTCGAAGACGTTCGTGAGACTTTCAAATACATTCATAAGGCGTTTCAAGACATTCAAGAACCTTTCGAAAACATTCATAAGACGTCTAAAGACATTCATGAGGGGACCGAAGAGATTTAAGAGAGTTTCGAAGACGTTCGTGAGACGTTCGAATATGTTCGTGGGGCATTCAAGAGACTTTCAAAGACATTCATGAGGAGTGCGAAGACGTTTAAGAGACTTTCGGGGACAGAAGATCCCCTCATGAATGTCTTCAAACGTCTTATGAACGTCTGGTGAGTTTGCAGTCGGTGAATAATCTAATGTCCTTTTCCGTCGATTTTTTTCCAGTCTGCACAGCAGAAATGACATATTTTGGTTTCTCTAGCTGGGAGGCAGCTGGTACGGTCCATGAATGTTTCGTTGTGCTTTGTAGCAATGGATATAGATGGCAAGAGCGAAAACTCATATTCAAGTAACACCCACTTTCCAATGTTCGAAGTAATGCAAATTTATCGATCTCATTTAATATTATGTGGGACATACGCCATTGTAGCTTCAGCAATTCAACTTCTACCTCTACTGATGGACGATTACTGAATACAAAATTATTGACATTGCGACAATGTATTAGAATTAACTCATGACGAGCATCAATTGTCGCATAAAATGTAGTTTATGCACAGCGCCAGTTTTTCCAGTTCTTCCACAAACCATAATATGGAATCAGCGCTGTGATGTGATTGAGACTATGATAGTGATTCCATATGAGCAACACATGTAATAATCATTACTAGATACTTCATGATATTCATACATATCCTTTGTTACGTTATTCTCATCAGTCATTGCACACTCTCATCTACTCTGTATCGTTAGTCAAAGACACTCCAAATCGGCATTTACAATGAATGGAGGTTGCGCTTCCCGACTGGGGTTGGTGAATTGCAGCTACTTATTCGTTTCATTGGATAGTCTGATGGTGCAGTTGTTTATTGCTCCACAATCGATCTCATGTGATCGCATTTTATCCTCTGATCTAAAGTAATGCAAACGCCTGCGAAATAATGGATTGGTGTTTTATTCATCTAGCACATGTAACGATATAGTAATTATGTTAACATCACACACCGATCGGATATAGATTTTTTATGGCTGTTTCTGTTTAGTTATGCCCTCACGAGCCTCGAGAGGGTCTTGATCCATGCGAAATGTCATACATTGTTATCCTGGGTGTCTTGTATGTATAGCAAATTCATGTTCTTCTCCTTCTTATGTTGGAAACATTGATAGATAGATTATTTTAAAGCTCATCTTTTCATTTGATCTACGGTCACTGGGAATTCAATATTCGGCAGATTCAGTATTGTAGAATAATGTGGGTAAGAAGATGCATGGTCACTGTTTCGTTTAGCTGGGTATAAAGCTGCGACTGTCAACCATGCGAAACATGTGTTACCTCTTGATTGCACATCAATCGTAGCCCTCATGATCATTATCTCCCGTGGAAATGAGATATAACATTTAACGCGTATTGGTTTATACTTATTTATAGTAATTGTAAGATTACGTTTTTTCGTAAAGCTCAGTTACTGTCACGTTGTTGAAATTCGTCGAGCAGGGGTTAAAGTATGGACCATCACGCGTTCAACTCAATCTCTCGCCATATTAACCCATCAGCGCTGTGTCCTGCATCCATTTGTATAAATGCATGTGAATCGCACCTTTCCAGATGCGGTAATTGGGCTATTATTGACTGTTGATTTTCAGTTGATAATCGTTGCCGCTTAATTCGGCTTTGCGTTTTCAGTATTTCGATTAATTTGACGATCCGTTGCTCTCACGCGGCAAAGTATTCGACTAAATTTATGAGCGCGGCTTGGTTGTGCAAGCTTTCTTATGATGATTTAATGTTGTTCTCTATATTAACGAGTTGAAATCTTTTGTGAGAGAGATTATGTTAACTGACTGCTTTATTCAGAATGTGGTCACTTCTGAGCGCTGTCGATGATTCAAAACGGTCTCCCATCGTAAATATTTTCGCCGATCCCTTCTAGCTTGGAAAATGTAATAATCATATATGTGTTTTGGGATATTGAAAGCAGTACTTGAGCAGCTTTGAATGTGACAAAAAAATTCCGTTTGCCGTTATGTAACGGGTGCTTAAATGGTGACGGTTTGAACTTTTTTTTCTTTCTATTTTCAAGGCCCTTTTTTTATTTAAGCAGTCTTTACGAATGGTAATTATCAAAATTAAAAAAATCGTCTACGTACAACATTAGTCGCAGCGATTACAAAAAATTCGAAACAAAAAAAAATTAAAAGCGATTGATAAGTTTTTAAGTGTTTGCTGGGACAAGGTCAAAAATAGTTGTTTCGAGAAAAACGTGTACAATGTTTTTGTTCCGTTTTTCTTGATATAAATTATGTTTTTTTCTAGAATATTGATACTTACATTAAATTATCTAGTCTCGGACGATATGACGGTTCTTCATCTTCATTATAATTAATAAAATAATAAGATCCTGCACTTCATCTATTGTGAACGATGCCACACCTGTGAAGTTTAAAGGTCCTAACTGGTCACGCTATCTGTTCTCACTAAAGCGACTGTAACGCGATCAAATTCCGGACTTTTGACCTCAAATTTTGCCAACATATTTTTGAATATATTCATCTTCAAGAATGATGAGAAACAAAAAAAAATTCTTTCAAATTCTGCGCGGGGGGAGTGGGAAAGGGGAAAAGCTATTGTGCAAATGTTTGCACAGTGGTTTTCCCCCGTAACTGACATATCGTATGGAAAGCTGTCAGCTTTCCACGGTGGAATTGCGCGCGTATTTTAAATTAAAAACTTGAACATGCATAAATTCTACTATTTCTGGCAGTTCTAAAATCGTGATGTAACGCAAACCTTGGCCTCCCCCTCGCCCCACATACGTAGGACCGTAACGCCTGGCCGGGCTCTCTCCCTACCTCAAGTGTCATTCGAATAGGTTTGATGTTGCTCTGCGACGAGCCCTAAAATTCGTGACAGGCTGGACTTCATACACACTGAAACACGTGGCAATTTATACGTTATCGTTCACGAAAGAAAAACCAGATCCCTGCAGAATAAAAAAACCATACATTTTTTTCGGATCATTGTTTTTATACCATGATGGTTGTAGAAATATGATGGGTTTTCAAGCGTGAGCCTACAGAAAGATCACGATCATGTTTGCCGTCTTTATCTTTAGCTGATTTTATCAAAAGGCTCATAGTATCCGCTTTCAGACATTGTTATACTACAATTGGTATGGTCGGGATAGAGCTTAAAAAATAGAACTATTAACGTAGAGTATGTGAGGGATTTTATGGGTTTTTAAGTCAGTCGTGTTTATGCCGGAATTGTAACGCCATCCGATATCTGGACCGATTATTCAACACGCAATCTCAAACAATCTCAAACCTCACAATACTAAGATCCATACGCTGTTTCCAAACGTTGTTTTGTGGACATCGTAAAATTCAATAATTGAGAGGAGTCCTAGCAAGTCAGCTTTCACCTCCCCGATGGACTCTCACTTTTCTTTTCGGAGATCGCATAACCACTAGGACGGTTCAAAGAAAAAAAAATTTCTTCGTTATGAAAAAGTAATTCATACAAAATTTATGAGGTCTAAACATTTTTTTACGTGGTGCTCAAATGACTTAATTTTTTTTATCGTCGTTTCGTCATTTTTTTCTCCGCCAATAGACGTCATAATAATATAATTCAAAAAATGTACCCAACTTATGTTGAAAGAGATTTTCGTCGAACGTTTGAGTTTGATTTTGCCGTAAATAATTTTGTTTCAGTGCTGCCCTCTCCAATCGTAATTTTTGTAACCTTCTGAAATTGATACAAGGTTCAGAAATTCCTATTCCGGTTTCGCTTCAAATATTAGTTATTTTGTCGTTAACGTCTTGTGCACTCTCTCGAACAGAAAATTTAAGAGTATTATGATGGTGAAAGAATATACTCAATGCTTCTCTATTCGTGGGTAATTTTCGCTCCACGAACTCTTTGATTTCCGATCCAATGGATAAATTTCAGTACTTTCACTATCGTTCAAACCCGCAATCATTTTTTACATTTTTATTTTTACGTCTATTGTGACGTACCTCATTACAGCAACTACTAGAAACAGTCAAATAAATCGCGAAAAGAACTCACGGACAGTCAGAGAACCAAAGGTGCAGTAGCGTCAATAGCGCCGGAGCTTATAACTCTCGAATCCGTATGAGTTTGTTTTCTTACTCCAGAATAACATATACTCAAAAAAATACGCATCCTTGTTTGACGTCCAGGGATGTAAACACCGTGTTCTTGTTCATTAAGTCGTTGATATAATTTTCACAACCGAATTACATATATTGATTCTTAATCTGCAAATACAAACTGTTTATGGAAAAAAAATATTTAAATAAAAATTGTGTATTGTTACAGAAAAAATTAAATCAAGACTTACATTGGATCACGCACTGACATTTTCTGCATCGAGATAAAAAAATTAATACTCCAATAGACATGAAAAAGAACATAAAAGAGGCGTTTGAGCACTAACTAAAAAATTGTTTAGAACCCTTAAATTTTGCAAAACTTTCTTTTTCTTAACATACTCCAATTTTCCGTTGAGAGAGAAAATGGATTTTTTTAACATCCCTAATGACCACCCCGATAGACAGTTTAAAAAAATCTCGCCAATAAATCTTTCGTTTCGCCATAGCGGGGATGTGACATCTTAGAAGGCCAATTTTTTCTATACATCCCCAATATTTCCTACATGTTCTGGAGAAAAAAAAACAGTTTGCATATTCTAGTCTTGAAGTTTGGAAAAATTCGAGCAACACATTACTATCCCCACCATACTGCAACCTAAGGAGAATCCAAAAACTAAAATGTCAAAAAAGCATCACGCAGCCGTTTTCTCTATTCGAGTCTCCAGCCTCCAAGGTATGATTTTGCAATGAAAGAGCTACAGAAAAAAAGTACAATAATGGTAACGGGTATAAAATCATGTACGAATATAACATTTTTTTCCGTATGAAAAAGTGATTCACTCATAAAATTAATTACACAGCTATTTAGTATGAATATCAAGCTGTTAGCATTTTTTTTTCGATGTACTAAATGGCCGACTACTAATATTTTCCGTTGTTTTTTTAGGCGTGACATTTAGGCTCCACAATTCTTGACCTAGATCAAAAAAACAAAAATTCTCGTCAATCTACATTAGAATACCTAGAGAAGTACGTACGGACTTTAAAAAAATATTGTTTTATTCAAAAGTTTTAGTTATTTGAACTTAAGAAATGAATTTTCAGTGAAAAATTTCGTTATAACGGCTCATAAAATGAAAAGTTTTCAGTTAATTAGAAATTCCGTACCTACTTCTCTGCGAAATGCAATAAGGAACATAACTTTTAAATTTGAGGTAAAACGAGTGAGAATTGTTGAAGTTATTTGTCACGCCAATTGGAAAAAAGCTGTTTCGAGTAGTCGGCCATTCTGTACATCGAAAAAAAGTCTAACAGCTTGATATTCATGCTAAATAGATATGTAATTAATTTTATGAGTGAATCACTTTTTCATACGAAAAAAAATTGTTAAATTCGCACATGATTTCATATTGTTGCTGTGGCCTAACCCCTTAATAAAATCCGTGAAATTGAAGTAATCGATATTGGTGACGACGATAACGAAATGGAAGTTGAAGGAATAGACAAACTGGACAGTGATGTCCAATCGGTCGATTCCGCGTATGAGAGTGGCTCTAATTGTGAATACCGTGATCTGCGAAAAAACGGACTGGGCATGCAACATCTTCGTAAATTCATCCAGCTAATTGTGAATACCGTGATCTGCGAAAAAACGGACTGGGCATGCAACATCTTCGTAAATTCATCCAGGAAGCCGTATATTGCAATAATTATTTTTATTTCCCGACAAATGGTCGAACGAATTGTTGCACTCCGTGCTATTTCCATGTACGAGAAAAGTTTAAAGGAGCTATATCGGTGTGCGATCACTACAGCGAACGTTATGCATCGATAAGAGGAGTCTTCTGCAACGACTGTCGAGATCCGCTGCATCAAATTGTTCCATCCAACATGTGTTCCACCTTTTTGAATGTATACCGAGGTAATTGTTAATATTGCCATTAAACTTTTGGTATCATTCTAAATAATATCAATGTGTCACATAGTTTTCTAAGAAAAAATGCATATTTTGTTATTTTCAAAACGATTACATCGCCTGCGATATATTTTTCTTAACAGCCACACACAATATTATGTATAACAAAGTATGATAAATTGTATTTGAAATTCGTCATCCATTGTTGACAAAAATGTTTAAAAAACATTTTTCATGCACTTGATAGTTTAAAAAATTAAACAAAAAAGTACTCATTAATTATGGTTGTTGCCGCCTTCTATTCAACGATGACTACCCCGTCCCATCCACCCGTATATGGTAAGCATTCGGACCGATGGCTGCCCCTCCCCAGGTAGAGACATCCTCACCTACACGTAGCCTTCCTGGCATCCCCCTCCCCCTTCCAACCGTGACGTCACATGACCGCGCTGAACCCACCCGCCCACCTCCCCCCTGAGATGCCGGAGTTAGAATCAGTCCTGTTATACTACTAATGTTAATCTGTGGCTACGAAGCAAATTATGTGTTGGCAGCAAAGTTATTCATATCCAAAGCTTCGACGGAGCAAAACGCCTGAAAAAAGTGGAAAAAGGGGGGGGGGACGTAAAAAGCTGACAGCAACGCGTGTAATTATGACTTTCATTGAACGATAGTATTGGTAGTATGCTAAACCAATGCAACCAACGTGGATGACAATAAGGTAGGAAATCGTCTCCGCTTGAGATAAAGGGCCGTTGGAAAAAATCTCATTCCGTTGGCCCGCCTGATCACCATTTGTATTGCAGAAGAAATGACAACGATTTTACAAGTGTAAAATCGATACTAGGCGAGCTTGAAAAATTGAAGTGCAGACGCGTCGAGAATACGTAAAATGAGATTTACGAATAAGGAATATTAAAGAAAAGGAAGAAAGATATTGCCGAAGAGCTGACGAAAAAGTGGCATGACTCAGGACTCTCTTGTAGGTCCAACCCCAAAAATGTGGAGAGCGAAAAATATGTAATTGTCACGGATTCTCGCAGACTTGTGGTCCATTTCGTATGTTAGAGAACGTGTACTGGATTTCACTGGACTTAAATAAACATTAACAATCCTTGAAAAAATATAAAACATTATAATATGTACAGATCACAATCAGAAAAATGACAGTTGTGGTGCACCATTTTGTTTTAAACAACTAAAAATGGAGGAAAACGAGAATATTCCGCCAGAGGAAAAATTTGAGGGGGTCGGTGCACTCAAAATTGGATGTAAAAAAATGATTTAAGCGATTCCTCATATATTTGGTGTGTCATTAGTATGCGTTATAAAAATATATTTGACGGACGAAAAAAAGAGATTTGGTTATAGCCAATATGGTTGCTCTGTAAAAATATTTATTTGTCAGTAAATATCTTACTATACATCTTTTGACGGAGCTATTTTTATCTCGTCCATCGATTGAGTAAAAATCTTAATTTTTTTCACGGTGTACGGAAATATTGCATGATTATTATCCATATCTCATTGACAATTATTCTTTTTCAAATTGTCCGTCAAACTACAGCTGGCACGGTTCAGTTTATGATAGATTTCTCTTTTTCCGGATAAGCAGGTGAAAATAGAAAATTTATCATACCAGTTAGTAAAATTAATAAATGATTAGAAACGGGAAACGATAGTCGCACTTATGAGTTTTGACTGACAATATTTTTCGACACGGTTCGAACCATCGAGATCATTTTTGGAATACAATTGCAGTTGAGTGGCAGAGACAGGTTTAACTTTGGAAGCCCCAAATTTTAAAACAATCCAGATCGGCTGACTTTTCGAATGATGGAAGAATACACTGAGTCGATGGTCGATACACTGCGTGCATTTATAATCTCTAGTGCATATTCCATCGACAGTATTACCGTATTGTACAAGCTGAAATTCGGTGAATTGGATGTAAAAAAGGCAGAATTCAAATTAAAAATGTCCCGGAAAAAATCCAAATCTCATTATCCACTAAGTAATCGTGATATTTTTATGTAAACAGCGTTTTCATGCATCGCAACATTTTTGTTACCCAAAAGCATAATACCCCAAAAATGTTCTTGATTTTGCGACACGTTCAAAATATCATCATAAATCCTACGGCTCACTAGTAAAAAATAAAATCTACTCTAAAAATCGTAGATGGTATTTACGTGCGTGAACCGAGCTGTTGTTTGTCTGAATGTTTTTGCCGCCGAGCGGCAAAAACATGGTGAATATACGTTTTAACCCAATATCTCAGTTTTTACTCCTCTCAAGGACTCATGCCAGCAGGATTATCCGCTACTTTTCTACGTAAAATTGCTCGCATATACATTTTTCTGTTAATTTTGAGTATTCCGTCGTATGCCCGCGCAGGCTTTTACGATCCCCTCCCTTTCAATTTTCACCGCGTCATTGTCACTGCACTTTTTCCACTTCGTTGCAGATCCCCCAGATATGATTTAACAATCACCTCTTTTATTTTTATGTTTCTCCTTGTGATGGGCAAAGTAAAAAATAATATTCAAATAAAATATATAAATGTCATGAGCAAAATGAGATTTTTGCCTCTACAAGAGTATACGGATCTACGCGTATTCAATCTTGTGTAAAAAAATTGAAAATGCTCAGATCCAGAAAAATTGTAAAATATAATAATTATATTATAATAAATATATTGCAGCGTACCGACATTGTTTTAGCCTCGACGCCGAGTTCATTTAATTGATGGTGATAAATCTTGTCGCGTGATTTTTTCGTTTTTTTTAATACGAAATATTGATAATTTCCATAACGGTTGAGTGGTAATCGAGTACCGTTATCGCAAACGGGTGGCAGAACTCTCTGGGCTTCGTTGCCACGAGAAAAAAGTTCGCTATTAAATCGCGAAATTCCCCATGAATAATTCTATCATGATAGTTCTATCATTCCATTTTTTCTCTCTTCCTTTTTCTACCTCGCAATTTCTCAAATCGTTCAATTTAATTTAACCTCAATTGACAGGTCGGGAATTCGAATATTGCCTCTGGCTATGTCTTGTTTCTCTTTCATGTACAATTGATTACTCGCAATTTTAACAGAATATCGAAATTTGCCGAACTTGATTTTTTCATACAGAAAAAACGCGGCCAAATTACTGAAAATATTATATGTTTTTCGTAGATATTTCTCGTGGTTTCGCTCACGTGTACGCCAAGAAAGGATTTTCAAGTTATATCGTATTAAAGTTATTACAAATACGAAGATCAGTGTATTTCGTGCCTCTTCCTCGAGATCAACTCGTAGTGCTCTTACTTCATGTCACATGTTCACACGATTTCAAGTTTGGACCATCTTTTTTAATTCTGGTATTCGGGTATTGATTATGTACGTGTCATTATTCTATTTGTGCCGGTAAGAACACACGTTGGACAGAAAAATAATTTGACCCCGAGTAGAAATCTTGCTCCAGCTACGATAAAGACCTGATCAGGCTTCCTGATTTCGTTATCCGGCCTCTATCAGGATTTTTCATCAAGCCCTGATCATTTTTTAAACACAATCCCTCACTTCGGCTTGATCAGGATATAAGATCAAGGCGTGATCAGGATACAGACTCAAGGCCTCATCAGGATATAAAATCGAGGCCTGATCAGCGTAAAAAATCAAGGCCTGATCAGAGTAAAAAACTAAGGCCTGATCGGTGCTTCATTTTTTTAAGGTTTCATCAATGTGAAAAATCGTTGCTCAGCAAGTTCTATTTATTCCTGAAATAAAAAGTACCACCAATATTCAAAATAGAAAAATGCACGAAATTTTAAAGAGAGCCTTAAACAAAGTAGAAAATGAAATCAAATAAAAATAAAATAAAAATTGAATCAAATCAAATTTAAAATAAATAAAAAGCATTTGGTTGGCCTAAGCTGTCCACTATGATGAATGTGATGCCATCGGTGCAGGTTAGCCCGGACAGCGTAGGCCAACCGATAAATGTGATGCCATCGGCGCAGGTCAGCCCGAATAGTGTCGGCCAACAGATGAATATGATGCCATCGGTGCAGGTTAGCCAGACAGCGTAGGCCTCTCGAAAAATGATAAGCTGACTGCGTAATTCAGTCCGAGGAATGTGATGCCATTGGTGCAGGTTAGTCTGTACAGCGTAGGCCAACCAAATAGTGGTAAATTGACAGCATAGTAAAGTTTAGTGACTGCACCCTCGTGATACTGGTAGATAAATGCTGTTCGCAAAATGTCCTTGCCGCACTGGGGCGCTAGTAGTCGTATGACAGGCATGCATATATATGTATGTTGCGCCGGTATTTCGAATATTTTACATTAATAAAAATCTATTGGTATATTTGGAATGATATTCCGTTCTAATGATTTTCCATTCGAACAAAATAAATAACGCTGCCATAACGATAACAGGTGAAAGCCACTAAAGTATCGAATTGTTCAGCTGATCGGAGTATTTAGAGCCCAAGACTGTCACATAACAGCCAACGCTAGGCAGTGGCGATTCAAGAACTAAAAAGCCAGGACAAATCGCATTTTCGTTTATCGTATAGGAATAGTAGGCCAGTGTCAGGGGGCTGAGTGAATGTAATGTCTATTCGAAGTGCATTTCGAATGGACTAACCGATAGCATTACGGTCACTGAACTGAACTACTCTGTCAACTTACGATAATTTGTTTGGTCTATGCTGTACAGGCTAACCTGCTCCGATGGCATTACATCCACAGAACTGAACTACGCAGTCAACTTACGATTCTTCCGGGCTAACTTGCCCCGATGAATGTGATGCCATCGGTGCAGGTTACCCCGGACACCGTAGGCCAACCGAACAGTGGTAAGTTGACTGCGTAGTACAGTTCAGTAAATGCAATGTACATTCGAAATGAATTTCGAATGAATTAACCTTTACCAATGGCATTACGCTTACGAACCATTATTTGTTTGGCCTATCCTGTTCGCGTTAACCTGCACATGATTATTTTATAGACATATGTTAATTTATACTCATAAATTTAAAATAAATTCATCTCTATAGATGTAAACTAATTTATGCTTATATGTACACACACACACACACACACACACACACACACACACACACACACACACACACACACACACACACACACACACACACACACACACACACACACACACACACACACATATATATAAATGGGGTATTTCATGCATAGCAAGACGGGTTTTGGTCGGGGTTTCAACATTTTTCGTCCGTTAATATATCGTTTTCTTACATCATATAAAGACATTTCAATATAGTTATTAACCCCAATTAAGACTTGGTTTTTGTTAAATTCTAATCGAAAAATAAAAAAATATTTTACATACCTTTAATTGTGTGTTCCTTAGGTGTCAATACAGCGAAAATTGAATCTGACCAGCGCTTTTTAATCAGAAAAAGCGCTCTTTTCAATAAAGCTAATGGAATATTAATCCGATTTGTAAAGAAAAATGTATAGCTAAAAAACAGAGAAAAAACCCTTATTTTTTTCGGCCCTTAGGGTCTACTGAATTTTATCAAAAATTTTACTGATCATAGTTCAACACGTGAGAAACGTTCGGTAAAATTTTCAGCTTGCCTTTATTTTTTGTTCACTGGTAATTAAATGTGTAGTAACTCCGTAAATAGTCGACGCTCCCTTCCTATAGGAACTCGTTTCGTCAGAACTGGATACCGCTTATCGGTGCTTACATTAGTTGGAAGAATCTCATGGCATTTGATTGATACGTTGGTTGGGACGCAATACTTGCACACGATTGGGCGAAGCACCAGCGACAGGAAATAATCCTATGCACGCCAAAAAATTCGCCCTCGAATTTTTTGTCGGATTCATCGGGTATAGAATCGGGAGCATGCTGCAAAAACGTAGAAACCCACGATTATTGGAATAAAACGGAACTAAATATACCTATTAATTAATTGAAATTACAGTCAGCGTTCTTCGACTTAAAATGTTTTGCAAGAATTATTGTAAATTGCAATGAGCTGGTTGGAGTAGATAACACTACCGCCATTGAACATATTAACTGAATGTCCGCTATTCAACCTCGAGACTTAAGTAAATTGATAAGAGACATTTCGTTGTAGTGCAAGAAGAGAAACGTATGGATTTTTGCGTCCTATATATCATCAGAAGATAATGTTACAGCGGATTTTGAGTCCAGTAGAGTAGAACCTGAAACTGAACGGGAACTATCGGATACGGCATTACGCGTTATAAAAAAGACGATTGGGTATATCCGGCGTTGGTATTTTTGCGACTAGAGTAAATTTTAAATGCCGAAAATATACATCTTAGTTGAAGGATTCCGAATCGTGGGCTATGTACGCCTTTACAGTTAACTGGAAAAACTTTTCCTTTTATACATTTCATCCTTTCGCTATTATCTTAAAAGTCCAATCAGATGGTTCTACGCGTGTACAACCAGCGTAGAACTTTTGATAGGTTTCAATTCAGGACTCATGCAAATTGCCTGACTGCCCTGGAAGGGCACTTATGAGGCAATCCGATAGCGCCCTGTTAGAAATTGTAACGTTCTGTCACTTATAGGCTTTATTTGGTTGTCTCATCAGGTCGCAATCAGGTTGCCTGATAAGGCGTTTATAATGTTGCCTGATCAGGTTATTATAATGTTGCCTGTTTAGATCCACATAATCCCGCCTTAAGTACCGAATACACATGCATGCTTGTACATTGTATTTATTGTATATATACAAACTCTACAATATATGTAAGCAAACCAAATAATGTATTTGTCAATATATACTTGCTTAAATGGAGTTCTGAAAAAGTTATAATTAGATTAATTAAAGATAGTATAGACAAAGATAGGGTGTGCCGTCCCGAGTCAAAATTTTCAACCCGAAAAATGAAGGCTTCCTTTCCCGAGCAGAAATCGGCTATAGCGGATTATTCGGGTATCTACAGGAGGGTACAGTGTTTGGAAATACCATGCGTTAGGGCCTCCAATGAACCTCCGACATGGCAGAAACTGGACATTTTGACTGAAAGGAGGTCAGTGAGGGCCACAACTAAATCTATGGATCGTCGGGTGGGCCTACTTCGAGTGCTCCCGCAGAATCTACTGCAACCCCCTTTCGGCCTACTGTACACTGCTACACAACAAAAATTAATTCATATAGGATCTATTTAAATAAAATAGGTTTTTTCCTTGTTTGACAGCCTACTACGATTATATTTGTTTCAAAGATATTTTTATATGTTAATAAAGATGAACTTCGAATGAATCTTTATTTGCTTACAATGTACAATGTAAAGCTAAGTTGTACACTGTAAAGCTAAAATATGCATAAAATATTTCATAAATCGAAAATAAAATGAATCACGTAATTGAGACTTTACTTCAAGGACTTTGTATTGTAATTCGTCATTCCCTGGCCTTTAGAAATGATTTTTTTCGAAGAAAACTTTTGCCTTATATGCGAATCGAAACTAGTACCTACCTACTCATAGCTACGTACGCTGCCCCTATGCTACCGAGATATGGCATAAGAGACCAAATGAATACCTATAACTATTTGTTGTATCACATAAACTATATCAATTAGTTAATATCAATGTGATAATTAGAGAGTTTTATCGAATAACATGGTATAGATTTTTCAAACATAACATATATATATATATATATATATATATATATATATATATATATACATATATATACAGGGTGATCCAGAATAAGTGTATCAGCGGGAAATGCCGGGTTCGGCAGATTACTCCGAAGATTTCTACCGAGCCGTTTTCTTTTTTTCGCCTCCGTCATCAAATGGGAAGCATTAGAAAATATGCATTCGATCTTCGAAATTAACGCTCGAATCCGCCATGTTGGACGACCGAAAAGGGCAGAAGAGTAGACGAAGGGCCACGAAGTCGTAGCCGGCGTCAAGAAGGTTCTGCGAAACAGCAGCGTTTGACAAATGCCAGCGCGCATGATCTGACGTTTAGCGAATCATTCGCTGCGTTGCCTGTCAACCTATTCGGCCCGAGAATCGTGACACACGATTTGACGTTTCACCTGTCGTCTGCTATCGCTCGGCGTATTGCGTGCCAAAGCGTGAAGCGCGCCGCAATTAATGACATTTACGAATTTTGCCGCGATTATCCATCGAGAGCGCCTGTTCTTTTTGCTTCCTTGAGAAATAAAAATTAACAAAACCAAAGAATTGTCAATGATTATCGACTTTCGATATACCGAGCGATTTTTCTTGCGTATTGAAAAAAAATCAATACGTAAGTTTTTATTAACAAACTCTCAATAACTTGATGCCACATTTTCGAGAATTGGATGTTTTCGGGATTCCATTCCTCATTCGACCACTCCGTTCAGTATCATAGTCGGATTGATCTCGAAAAATACATTTTTCTGTACGAATATCATCTCAAAGTGTATTCGAGCTGGGTTAGGAAACATGAGGAGAAGATTTCCATTTCCTCATTGGGGGAGACGAAATCTGTCGGTTCCGGCAGACGAAAATCGATACGACATTTTTTTAGAATTAACAATAGATGAAAAGATCTTCTGCACCGCCTGAGATACAATTTGTCACGTACCGATACGGGTTGATTCTGGAAATCCCAAAGCGTTGCGACTCTGTTTGCAGTTTCTCTTAAGGGGTAACACCACTCGAGCGGCAGAAAATTAGGCCTAACTGTGACAATTTATTTTGGCAGTATGAAAAAACGAATAGGGTTTTTTATGAGAGGGTTTATGTAAGACATATTAAAGTATGTGAAAATTATTGTAATTTTCATACAAAATAGCGACGACAGAGCCCATCTTGAAAAACTTGTTTTTCAAACTGGGAGGCCGGAATACGCGAACCCTTTGCATGAATCGATTTGAATTTTGATCGCAGCTTCATAATTACATTCTCTATGAGCGTACGTAGCCGTTTTTTACATTAAATGTAAACTTTTTCTTTATAAACAATTTATAACTTATCTTTTGGCCAAAAAATCGATTTATTTCTTTCAATGTCCGCCATTTTTTTTCAAAATTTGATCGAAAAATCCCTACGTCGTCCCATAGAGAATGTAATTGTGAAGCTATTATCAATATTTCAAATCGATCCGTTGCAAAGGTGTTCGTGTACTCCGTTCTCCTAGTTTTAAAAAACATGTTTTTCAGGATGGGCTCTGTCGCCGCCATTTTGCATGAAAATTATAATACATTTGTTTTATCCTTTAGTATGTGTTAAATAAACCCTCTAAGAAGAAATCCTATCCTTTTATCAAACTCCCAAAATAAATTGTCAAAGTTAGGCCTTATTTTCTGCCGCTAGAGTGGTGTTACCCCTTAAGGATATTAGAATACCAGCGATATATAAAGGGTCAACATTTGTGCTGCTTTATAATAAAATGTTATTTATTTATTCATTTCACTTGTGATCAGAGCAAATGGACAATTCATGCGGTGCTGCAAGCTGCAAGTAGGACGTATTCTTTACGTAATAAAGATGAAATCAACATAGCCCTTGACGTTTCCGCGCAACTTCCAATATTGTTCGACCATCCCCGTAATGGCATTCGTCGATTTCATCTTCGATCAAGTCAAGGATTCCGGAGACGGGCAAATTGACCCGCAGCTCGAGCGTCTAACAGCTTCTATAAACCAAGCAAAGATTAGATCGATGCTTTGATTCCTTTTCGGAGCATCTATCGGACATTCCTGAAATGCTCCATTCAAAATGGTTTTCGATTTCATCTTATTTCCGGCCAGAGCTAGTGGGCAATTCAGGCACTGCTGTGAACTGCGGGTATGACGCATTATTTACTCGATAAAGATGAAATCAACATTGCCCTTAACGTTTCCGTGCAACTGTCAACGTCGTTTGACAAACGAATTGATTTCATCTCCTATCGCGATCGGGAACGAGATGAATTTATCTCGTTTCAATATCATCGGAAAGGAGATGAAATCAATAGCGAACTCGTCGTGACGGCTTCGAGTATGTCTTACGGACACTAGAAGAATCATTGACAGAATTTATTTCATCTCTGTTCGCGATTGAGAACGAGATGAAATCATCTCTTTGCGATATTATCGGAATGGAGATGAAATCAACTGCGAACTCGTTGTGAAGTTGTCGAGTATGTCCTATGGATAATGCACGAATCGTTGTCCGAATTGATTTCATCTACTATCGCGATCGGGAACGAGATAAATTTATCTCGTTTTAATATCATCGGAAAGGAGATGAAATCAATGGCGAACTCGTCGTGACGTTGTCGAGTGTATCCTATGGATACTGCACGAATCACTGACAGAATTTATTTCATCTCCGTTCGCGATCGGGAACGAGATGAATTCATCTCGTTCCGATATAATCGGAAACGAGATAAAATCAAAGGCAAACTCGTCGTGTCAGCTTCGAGTATGTCCTACGGACACTAGAAGAACCATTGACAGAATTGATTTCATCTCCGTTCGCGATCAGGAACGACATGAAATCATCTCTTTGCGATATTATCGGAATGGAGATGAAATCAACCGCGAACTCGGTGTGACTTTATCGAGTATGTCCTATGGATAATGCACGATTCGTTGTCCGAATTGATTTCATCTCCTATCGCGATCGGGAACGGGATGAATTTATCTCGTTTCAATATCATCGGAAAGGAGATGAAATCAATGGCGAACTCGTCGTGACGGCTTCGAGTATGTCCTACGGACACTAGAAGAATCATTGACAGAATTGATTTCATCTCCGTTCGCGATCGGGAACGAGATGAAATAATCTCTTTGCGATATTATCGGAATGGAGATGAAATCAACCGCGAACTCGTTGTGACGTTGTCGAGTATGTCCTATGGATAATGCACGGATCATTGTCCGAACTGATTTCATCTCCTATCGCGATCGGGAACGAGATGAATTTATCTCGTTTCAATATTACCGGAAAGGAGATGAAATCAATGGTGAACTCGTCGTGACGTTGTCAAGTGTATCCTATGGATACTGCACGAATCACTGACAGAATTGATTTCATCTCCGTTCGCGATCGGGAACGAAATGAATTAATCTCGTCGCGATATTATCGAATAGGAGATGAAATCAATGGCGAACTCGTCGTGACGTTGTCGCGTGTATCCTATGGATACTCCACGAATCACTGACAGAATTGATTTTATCTCCGTTCGCGATTGGGAACTAGATGGATTCATCTCGTTCCGATATAATCGGAAACGCGATGAAATCAAAGGCAAACTCATCGTGATGGCTTCGAGTATGTCTTACGGACACTAGAAGAATCATTGACAGAATTGATTTTATCTCCGTTCGCGATTGGGAACGAGATGAAATCATCTATTTGCGATATTATCGGAATGGAGATGAAATCAACCGCGACCTCGTTGCGACCTTGTCGAGTATGTCGTATGGATAACGCACGAATCGTTGTCCGAATTGATTTCATCTCCTATCGCGATCGGGAACGAGATGAATTTATCTTGTTTCAATATAATCGGAAAGGAGATGAAATCAAGGCCGAACTCGTCGTGACGGCTTCGAGTATGTCCTACGGACACTAGAAGAATCATTGACAGAATTGATTTCATCTCCGTTCGCGATTGGGAACGAGATAAAATCATCTCTTTGCGATATTATCGGAATGGAGATGAAATCAACCGCGAACTCGTTGCGACCTTGTCGAGTATGTCGTATGGATAATGCATGAATCTTTGTCCGAATTGATTCCATCTCCTATCGCGATCGGGAACGAGATGAATTTATCTTGTTTCCATATCTTCGGAAAGGAGATGAAATCAATAGCGAACTCGTCGTGACGGCTTCGAGTATGTCCGACGGACACTAAAAGAATCATTGACAGAATTGATTTCATCTCCACTGGCGATCGGGAACGAGATGAAATCATCTCTTTGCGATATTATCGAAATGGAGATGAAATCAATAGCGAACTCCTTGTGACGTTGTCGAGAATGTGTTATGGATAATGCACGAATCGTTGTCCGAATTGATTTCATCTCCTGTCGCGATCGGGAACGGGATGAATTTATCTCGTTTCAATATCATCGGAAAGGAGATGAAATCAATGGCGAACTCGTCGTGACGGCCTCGAGTATGTCCTACGGACACTGGAAGAATCATTGGCAGAATTGATTTCATCTCCGTTCGCGATCGGGAACGAGATGAAATCATCTCTTTGCGATATTATCGGAATGGAGATGAAATCAACCGCGAACTCGTTGAGACGTTGTCGAGTATGTCCTATGGATAATGCACGGATCGTTGTCCGAATTGATTTCATCTCCTATCGCGATCGGGAACGAGATGAATTTATCTTGTTTCAATATCACCGGAAAGGAGATGAAATCAATGGTGAACTCGTCGTGACTTTGTCAAGTGTATCCTATGGATACTGCACGAATCACTGACAGAATTGATTTCATCTCCGTTCGCGATTGGGAACGAGACGAAATCATCTATTTGCGATATTATCGGAATGGAGATGAAATCAACCGCGAACTCGTTGCGACCTTGTCGAGTATGTCGTATGGATAACGCACGAATCGTTGTCCGAATTGATTTCATCTCCTATCGCGATCGGGAACGAGATGAATTTATCTTGTTTCAATATAATCGGAAAGGAGATGAAATCAAGGGCGAACTCGTCGTGACGGCTTCGAGTATGTCCTACGGACACTAGAAGAATCATTGACAGAATTGATTTCATCTCCGTTCGCGATTAGGAACGAGATAAAATCATCTCTTTGCGATATTATCGGAATGGAGATGAAATCAACCGCGAACTCGTTGCGACCTTGTCGAGTATGTCGTATGGATAATGCACGAATGGTTGTCCGAATTGATTTCATCTCCTATCGCGATCGGGAACGAGATGAATTTATCTTGTTTCAATAAAATCGGAAAGGAGATGAAATCAATGGCGAAATCGTCGTGACGGCTTCGAGTATGTCCTACGGACACTAGAAGAATCATTGACAGAATTGATTTCTTCTCCGTTTGCGATCGGGAACGAAATAAATTCATCTCGTCGCGATATTATTGGAAAGGAGATGAAATCAATGGCGAATTCTGTCAATGATTCTTCTAGTGTCCGTAGGACATACTCGAAGCCGTCACGACGAGTTCGCCATTGATTTCATCTCCTTTCCGATGATATTGAAACGAGATAAATTCATCTCGTTCCCGATCGCGACAGGAGATGAAATCAATTCGGACAACGATTCGTGCATTATCCATAGGACATTCTCGACAACGTCACAACGAGTTCGCGATTGATTTCATCTCCATTCCGATAATATCGCAAAGAGATGATTTCATCTCGCTCCCGATCGCCAATGAAGATGAAATCAATTCTGTCAATGATTCTTTTAGTGTCCGTCGGACATACTCGAAGCCGTCATGACGAGTTCGCTATTGATTTCATCTCCTTTCCGATGATATGGAAACAAGATAAATTCATCTCGTTCCCGATCGCGATAGGACATGGAATCAATTCGGACAACGATTCATGCATTATCCATACGACATACTCGACAAGGTCGCAACGAGTTCGCGGTTGATTTCATCTCCATTCCGATAATATCGCAAAGAGATGATTTCATCTCTTTCCCAATCGCGAACGGAGATGAAATCAATTCTGTCAATGATTCTTCTAGTGTCCGTAGGACATACTCGAAGCCGTCACGACGAGTTCGCCATTGATTTCATCTCCTTTCCGATTATATTGAAACAAGATAAATTCATCTCGTTCCCGATCGCGATAGGAGATGAAATCAATTCGGACAACGATTCGTGCGTTATCCATACGACATACTCGACAAGGTCGCAACGAGTTCGCGGTTGATTTCATCTCCATTCCGATAATATCGCAAGTAGATGATTTCATCTCGTTCCCAATCGCGAACGGAGATGAAATCAATTCTGTCAATGATTCTTCTAGTGTCCGTAGGACATACTCGAAGCCGTCACGACGAGTTCGCCATTGATTTCATCTCCTTTCCGATTATATTGAAACAAGATAAATTCATCTCGTTCCCGATCGCGATAGGAGATGAAATCAATTCGGACAACGATTCGTGCGTTATCCATACGACATACTCGACAAGGTCGCAACGAGTTCGCGGTTGATTTCATCTCCATTCCGATAATATCGCAAGTAGATGATTTCATCTCGTTCCCAATCGCGAACGGAGATGAAATCAATTCTGTCAATGATTCTTCTAGTGTCCGTAAGACATACTCGAAGCCATCACGATGAGTTTGCCTTTGATTTCATCGCGTTTCCGATTATATCGGAACGAGATGAATCCATCTAGTTCCCAATCGCGAACGGAGATAAAATCAATTCTGTCAGTGATTCGTGGAGTAACCTTAGGATACACGCGACAACGTCACGACGAGTTCGCCATTGATTTCATCTCCTATTCGATAATATCGCGACGAGATGAATTCATTTCGTTCCCGATCGCGAACGGAGATGAAATCAATTCTGTCAGTGATTCGTGCAGTATCCATAGGATACACTCGACAACGTCACGACGAGTTCACCATTGATTTCATCTCCTTTCCGGTGATATTGAAACGAGATAAATTCATCTCGTTCCCGATCGCGATAGGAGATGAAATCAGTTCGAACAACGATCCGTGCATTATCCATAGGACATACTCGACAACGTCACAACGAGTTCGCGGTTGATTTCATCTCCATTCCGATAATATCGCAAAGAGATGATTTGTCGGTTTATCGTAAAGATTGATGAATTGTCAATGATATCGAAAGTCGATAATCATTGACAATTCTTTGGTTTTGTTAATTTTTATTTCTCAAGGAAGCAAAAAGAACAGGCGCTCTTGATGGATAATCGCGGCAAAATTCGTAAATGTCATTAATTGCGGCGCGCTTCACGCTTTGGCACGCAATACGCCGAGCGATAGCAGACGACAGGTGAAACGTCAAATCGTGTGTCACAATTCTCGGGCCGAATAGGTTGACAGGCAACGCAGCGAATGATTCGCTAAACGTCAGATCATGCGCGCTGGCATTTGTCAAACGCTGCTGTTTCGCAGAACTTTCTCGACGCCGGCTACGACTTCGTGGCCGTTCGTCTACTCCTTTGCCCTTTTCGGTCGTCCAACATAGCGGATTCGAGCGTTAATTTCGAAGATCGAATGCCTATTTTCTAATGCTTCCCATTTGATGACGGAGGCGAAAAAAAGAAAACGGCTCGGTAGAAATCTTCGGAGTAATCTGCCGAACCCGGCATTTCCCGCTGATACACCTATTCTGGATCACCCTGTATATATATATATATATATATATATATATATATATATATATATATATATATATATATATATATATATATATATATATAATTCCTCTCTCTCTCTCTCCACCTTCTCTACTCCCACGCCCCTTTGATATGAGCGTTGCAATAAAGATAGACCATTAGTTCAATCAAATAGAAAAATGGTTGAATCAACGAAAATTCTATGTAATGTAAATAAAAAAAAATTAACTAGATCCATTCAGTGAATTTAACTAAATTGTTTTTCGAACGGATGAAACCGAATCACAGGTTTATTAGGATCATATTTGAAACAAATCATTCAAATAATGGAATGCAATAGGAAAAATTTGGTTCTACGAAAAATCTAGTTAATACAAATAAAAAAGAATCAAATAGACGCGGTTAGTTAATATCATAATATTTAGCGGAAAGAAATAAAAATATGCTTCACACCTCCACGTGAAAATATTTCTTTTTGTTTTCGACGTGCTAAAAATGAAAACAAAGAAATATCAAATCGAATGAGGTCGAATTCCAAACCGACAATTTCAATCTTTTAGAACATGAAATAGATTATAATTAACACAGTTTCATATAGATATAAAAATTATATGTTATTTAGATCTACAGTTCCAGTTTTTGGATACTCCACATAATCGCAAAACTTTTCAGCGCTGGATAATTGCCATGTAATGTTAGAGTAATATAATTTATTTCATTTATTATTTTACGAAGATACTATAAAGGTCTATATAATTAAGTAATTATACAGAGCTTCGTAAAATATCTATCTTCGTAAAATAATAATTATTCTACCATAATTGTGCAATTATTCAAAGTGATTGAATGTTTTGCCATAATCTGATGTGTCCGAGTACTTTTGACTGGTAGTGTATATGCGAATATATTAACGCAACCACACATTTTAAGTATAATATATATATGGTATGATATAATATACACCGTCGCTTAAAGTTTGGATACACCAGTCGATATTTCTTGCAGCACTAAAAGTTACATAGCTTCGTAAAGAAAAAGATAACCAAATGTATCGAACGGCGTTTTGAAGGGGACAAATTCAGCTTTATTTTGCTTTTTTGAAATATTTTTTTATGATTTTTTTTCGATCCGGTACGCACTTTCGTATGTGACTGTTTTTCAGCTTTTTTCGACCATCGAGAATTGGGCGCATGTAAAAAACTTACGTAACTTATGTGACTTACGTGACTTATGTAAAAAAAATTGTCACGTTTATCCATGATAAACTTAAACGGGGTAGCAGGAGCTTCATTTTCGTTTTTTATAAAGTTTCGTATAATTTTTTTCGCAAAGTTATTTCGTTTTTTTCTAAAAATGACTTATTCTAGATAATGCAATGTAACTCAAGAACTAGAGGATTTAAGAAGAAATGTGAAGGATATAAAAAGTCGCGTAAGTTTATACTGGATAGCCTGGCATTTGTTAAGAATTTTCTTGTGAGATCTATTCTCACAGGAAAATTCGTGACGCCCATTAATCCTATAGAATTGGAGTAAGACTGTCGATACCAGCATTATTTTATGAATCGCCTATAAAATAATAATAAATCGATATTGAGCAAATTTGATTGTTTTCGCATATTAATATTGCACTAATAATTTGATAAGGTGACGATGTATTTTTATTAATTGTGTAGTATTTATTCATCATCTGATAATGCATATTTTCCTGTACCGTTCTACAAGGGATAATCAGGGACGGTGATGATAGAGGAGATATCGAATTTGGGCCGAAAGCAGGTTAGGTAAGGTCGACGCAACGGTTTGAGATCGAAAGCAGGTTAAGGAGGCCTGTATTCTGTACGTTTCACTGAATCTGGGGGTCGAAAGAAGGTTTGGGAGGTCTAACAAAGGTTTCACTGGACCAAGAGGAGGTCTTTTCATGGCACTGAACTCGACAAATGGGGTTTGGTAGGTTCAACGGAGGCTGGCGGCTTATATATTACAAAAGAAATGGGTCCTGCGAGGGTTCAGAGGAGGCTAAACATTTTGACTCGTGGTAACACGGTTTCCATGGAAGCCGTGTTGCGACGGCATACAGACTACCCTACGTTGTCTTGATCAGGCAATACTAAAATGGCCCTATTAAGGCTTGGCTTAACGAGGCCCTATTCGGGCTTGCCTTGTAACTACCTCAGCATTCCGTCAACGCGCATAAACTCCTATATCCCACGTGAAAATTGTAATTCGGCAGCAAATTACCTCTTTACGTTTATTGCGTTTTGTAAAGTTGCATAAAAAAATGTGTCATGGATTGTGACGAAACAAAAACGTTATGCAACTTGGATGCGTGTAAGAAGATTCTGTTGTATTTCTAAATCTCAAAACACAGTTAAAAATTCGGCATCGTCTTAGGAATAAGACATTTATAAACTAAAAATTTGTAACCGGGGTGCTGGTCTAGTCGTTAGGGTGCTTGTCTTTAAAGCAGTACATCGGGAGGTCGTGGGTTCGAATAGCCGTCTCTTAGTTTCGGATAAAAATAAATATGGGCGTGACGTAGCTCCAGTTCTACACGAATGTCAGGCACACGGACCAGTACGTGTGTGTATCGTGTATGTATGACTGCAGCCGGTGATTTATTTCTCAACGAAACGCGACTAGCTCAGAGACTGGGAAGCGAACTCGGGACCGGCTATATTGGTATAGGTTTTCCGCAGTTTCCCTATACCCATAGCAGAAATGTCATGGTAAATGCGATACAGAGGGGGAAGTCGGC